>PVIA01006881.1:0-90905 GCA_004024845.1 Tonatia bakeri | reverse complement strand
GAACCCCTCAACCCCACTTTGCAGGCCTCCCGACTCCGCCGCTCCTTACCGGTCTGGATGTACTGGAGCCCGACTTCTGTTCAATTAATTTCCCTCTGTTCTGGTTGTTAATTGTTTCTCAATCTTTGTTGTTTTCAGTCTTAGTTGAGCGAGGAAGCACAGTGCGACTGCCTATGCCTCCATCTTGGCCGGAACTCTCGACGATGAAGAATTTCTGAATGGGATGAAAGATTAAAATGCCACTTCTGTCTTCATATTGTTAGGATGACTAGAAATTAGTGTTTTATTTATTTTTAAGTATATTTTATTGATTATGCTATTACAGTTGTCCCAATTTTTTCCTCGCCTTTATCCTCCTCCACCCTGTACCCCTTCACCTTCCAGCAATCCCCCCCTCTTCCTTAGTTCCTGTCCATGGGTCATGCATATAAGTTCTTTGGCTTCTCCATTTCCTATACTATTCTTAACCTCCCCCTGTCTATTTTGTGACTACCAATTATGCTTCTTATTCCCTGTATCGTTCCCCCCTTTCCCCTCCCCCCTCCCCACTGATAAGTCTCCATGTGATAAGGTAAAGTTAAAGAAGTTCATCATCATCAAGTCCTTATTATATGAAATGTTAAATGGACTTATCTAAGAAATAGAAGATAAAAAATTATGAATGGTAAAATGACAACAAACTCACAACTATCAACAACTGAACCTGAAAAGCAAAAACAAAAACAAACTAAGTAAACAACTAGAATAAGAGCGGAATCACAGAAATGGAGAAATTAATATTTTAGATTAGAAAAATGCATATATTCTCATTGCATTCTCTCATTCAATAATTTAAATACTTTTGAGTGTACAAACCTAATAAAGCTCTTTTAATCATTTTTTTCTTCTAACATTGACTGCAACCAGTTTTGTTTTGGTTGACTTGGCTCTTGTGCAAAATAATTTATCAAAGGAGGAGCATGAACAATTTCTTTTTTGTCTCTGTAGCTACTTAGCCTGGTACCATGCCTATTACATGGTAAATTTTGAATAAATATTTATTAAATTCCTCAAATAAAGGTATAGGTATTCAAATACAGGTCAAAATTATTCTATCTTTTTTGGTAATCTCTCAAGGATATCTTTATGAAGTAGTTTTAAGGAAAATATTCTGCCTTGTGTCAGTTCTTTACACTTCTGCATACTCTGCAAACTTGCATGGACTTAGAGCACAGGCAGGGGCCTATGCTCTAAGGGTGTCTATATCTCTTTGTGTCCCTCGTAATTCCTAACACCATGCTTTGCCTGTACTGGGGCATATTTCAGAAGCTGTTTTTTGTTTTGTTTTGGTTTGTTTTTTTGGGGGGGAGTCGTTGTTGTTTGTACCTTTCTTAAAAAAGATTTTTTCCCTAATTTTTCATTGTTGTTCTATTACAGTTGGTTCAATTCCCTCCCCACCTGCCCCTCTCCACCATCGCTTTCCCCTGCCTGGACTCCACTCCCACAGTCAATCCCCACCCTGTTGTTCATGTCCATGGGCCATTTATATTTTTTCCTTAGCTAAACCCTTCCCTGTCTTTTCTCCCTTAGCCCGCACCTCACACCCCTCTGGTTACTGTCAGTTTGTTCCTTGTTTCCATGCCTCTGGCTCTATTTTGCTCATTTGTTTGTTTTGTTCATTAGGTTCCTCTTGTAGGTGAGATCATATAGTATTTTTCTTTTGTTCCCTGGGTTATTTCACTTAGCATAATGCTCTCCAGTTCCATCCATGCTGTTGTGAAAGGTAGGAGTTCCTTCTTTCTTTCTGCTACATAGTATTCCATTGTGGAAGACTAACGTAATAGGGTATTGTATTAGTATTCCATTCCTGCTAAAATATATTAGCACTCTCTAAGTGGCTTCAAACAATACATATTTACTCTCTTACCATTCCAGAAGTCAGAGTCCAAAATTAGTCCCACCTTGCTAAATAAATTCAAGGTGTCAGGAAGGTTGGTTCCTTTGGAAACTCTATTTCTTGCCAATTTCAGCTTCTAGAGGCTGCCTTTGTTTCTTGGCTTGTAGTCTCTCCATCTTCAAAACAAGCAACAGATCATTTTCAAATCTTTTTCTGCTTTCATGTTAACATTGCCTTCTCTCTGTTTCTGAACCTCTGGCCTTCCTTGTTATTATACTGAGCCTCCCCCCACCAAATACTCCAGGAGGGTCATTTTAGCTCAAGATCTTAATCACACCTGTAAAGTCCCTTTTGCCAGGAAGGTAACATATTCACAATTTCTGGGGATTAGGATGTGGTTCTCTCTGGTGTGCCATTATTCTGTCTGTCACTAGATGTTAATATGTAATAAGGGAATTAAATGATTCCATAATTAGATAAATATGGGAAATGCTAAGTATAAATAACAATGCAGGATTTTTCTGAGCCTTTATTCACAAACTTTTTGATAAGGGATTTTTTTTTAAAGATTTTATTTATTCATTTTCAGAGAGGGAAGGGAGAGGGAGAGAGAGAGAGAGAGAAATATCAATGTGTGGTTGCTGGGGGACATGGCCTGCAACCTAGGCATGTGCCCTGACTGGGAATCGAACCTGCGATGCCTGGTTCGCAGTCCACGCTCAATCCACTGAACTATGCCAACGAGGGCTTGATAAGGGATTTTTTTCCTCCAGAGAGTATTTAATGAACTTGTGTTTGTGGTAAGGTCATGGGTGGAAGTGGAGAGAAATCTGGAAACCTTAATCACTTCCCATTATTTATAAGCAGAATTTAAATGTCTAAAATGAATGATACAATTTCTGAAAGGGCTTTAATTCTTTAGATTTTGGCTACCTATGTATGCTTAATCAAACTTTTTCTTAATTTCCTCACCAAAAAGGATGATTCCTTCTAGGTTTAGCTCTGACATGTAAAGAGCTTGGAAGTTGTTACTCCCACCCTTACAACAAACAAAGCCTGGAGAAACTGAAAATAATCAGTTTCACTTTGTTTGGACCCATCAGAGAATTGAGGTTTCAGAGCAAATCACTAGAAGTCTGTAGGGACAGGTGCATCCAGTGAGACCAGCAACTGAGATCTGCTCACCCAGAACAGAAGCCACTGCAGCCATAAACTGGTAAGAGCTTAGGTGGTGATTTTGAGATTGCTGCAGGTTGAGTGTGGGCTACTTAGAGAGTGAGAAACTCTTGGGGCCCAGCCTGTTGTAAGATCCTGTTGTAACTCTGACAGTGAGAGGGGAAAAGAAACCATTGTGGAATATGCCCTGGGACTCCGTAATATAGCTATTTCCTTCGGGAGAAAGGATTTCTCTAGAGCGCAGTTCTGAAATCTTATCCAAGCAATAGGAAGGGAAATTCTCCCTATTCCCTAAGCCCCTTTATTGTTCCCATCTCATTGGAATGGGGAACAAAAAATATAATCAACAGGGGGCAGGGTTTTGAGGAGATATATTGGAAACGCTGCGGCCAGGGAAAGGAGTAGAAGCTGGAGGGGTAGGCTATACCCCTGGAGGAAGGACAGAAACCCTGGTGAAGGCTGCGGTTGTAAGACATGGGCCTGCTGAAAGAAGGAGACATGATTTAAATGTTATTGAATAACCCCCGTCACAGCACAAGTCTCCAGTATGATAACTGGATTATAGCTGAAAATACATAGCAAAGCCCCATAGCCAAGAAGGGAGACATAAACAAGGGCACAAGGGGAATTTGAAGCCTTTTGGTGCTTGTAGTTACAGCAAACAGTTAACACAGCTCAACTCATGGCCAGCTTAACCTAACTCCTCACACTAACAGCTCATTTAAGTCTTTAGTTCCTATTACCTGATACACGTCTAGCTTTCAAAAAAAATAAAGAAAAAGAAAATCTGCAAAGTAAGCTAAGAGGCAAGGCAGACAAATACAGAGTCTGAAGTGAAAGAAGTCACCACACTCAGATTTGCCACAGATGTTGGAATTCGAAATAATGATAATTAATAGGGTAAGGTTTCTAATGGAAAAAGTAGACAGTATTAAAAAACAGATGGGAAATGTAAGAAGAGAGATGGAAAGTATAGAAAATAAGGAAATAAAAAAATGCAGTGACAGGGATGGAAAATGCCTTTGGCGGCCTCATCAGTAGACTTGACACAGCTAAGGATTAAAATCAGTGAAGTCAAAGATAGGCAAATAGAAAGTTCCCAAGCTGAAATGCAGAGGCAAAAAAAAGAGAATGAGAAACACCTGTGAGACAATGTTAACAGCGTAACATACAAAACTGGAATACTGAAAAAAGAGAGAGGAGAGAGCAGAGCAGAAGTATTTGAAGGAAGAATAGCTGAGAATTATCCAAATTTAATGACAGACACCATCCACAAATCCAAGGAGCTTAGAGGACAGCAAGCACAATAAATATCAAATACCTCACACCTCAGTGTACTTTTTTAAGCCTCAAAAAAAAAAAAAAATCAAAGAGTGAGAAAAACCCCAAGGAAACCAGAGGAGGAAAAAGTATGCCATGCTTGTAGTGGAAAAAGTGTAAAAATTATGGCAGACTTCTGATAAGAAACCATGCAAGAGAGAAGAGAGTTCAGAGAAATCTTTAAAGGGCTGAAAGAAAAAACTCACCAACTTAGAATTCTATATTTAATATTATTCTTCAAAAGTGAAAGAGAAATAAAGGTTTTCTTAGATAAAAATTAAGGGACTTCACTACTATCAGACCAGCCCTGCAAAAACTATTTTTAAAGTTCTCTAGGCAGAAGAAAAAATGATACAGGTTAGACACTGGGATCTACATAAAGAAAGAAAGAGTGTCAGAGCAAGAATAAATAAAGATAAAATAATTTTTAAAATTTTCTTATTCGGAGTTAATCTAAAAGATCAATATTTTTTTAAGAAAACAATAGTAACAGATTACTGGTTGACTATAGCATATGAACTAAATGACAGCAATGACACACATGACGGAATGGGGAAATTGGGGACACTCTCCTATAAGGTGTGTATAATGCATATGAAATAATTTAGGGCTATTTGACAGATGACTTAGGTTATTTAAAAATATATATTTTAGACTCTTGGGTAACCAACAAAAATTTTAAAGAGTATAAATGATTTACTAAGGTAGGGGATATAATAAAATAACAGGAAATGCTATATTAAAATTAGTTAAGGCAGAAAAAAGAAAAGACAAATCAAAGAACAAATGTAACAAATAAAAAAACAGTTAAAAAATGGTAGGTATTAATTCAACTGTATCAATAATCACTTTAAATGTAGATGGTTTAAATGTACCAATTAAAAGGCAGAAAATCTGGGTAGATGAAAAGAAAAGACCAAACTATATGTTGTCTCTGAGAAACCCATTTTAATTGTAAAGATTCATATAAGTTAAAAGCAAGGAGATGGAGAAAGATATACCATGCTAACACTATTTAAAAATGGTGACTATTTTGATTTTTGTAATATAGAAATCTGGGATCAATTACAGTCTGTCACTGAATATATAAAAATATAGGCAATTGAACAAAAGCAAAAGTGATAGTTTATATTACTTAGCTGTCTCCAAGCTAAGGTAATTTATTTTACTTTTAATTTATTTGGTAATACTAGGAAAAAAGTAGATATCTACAATGTTACCTAACCACTCTGAATTCCAACTATAAAAGGCAGACAAAAACACTTCTTAGGATTGACTTTAGGTACATAGTGAATTCATGTAGCATGCCCTGCATCATATCCGATGTGTAATACTTGCATAGAATTACACCTATTTTTTCTTTGCTTCTCATAGAATAATAACTCACTTCCTCCTTTTTTACTCTTCATCTTTCTGTTTTGTAAAAGTCCTTCATCCTCATCCTATCATTTCCGTCAAAAATTTTTATTTTCACATATTATATTGCAACTGTCAGTCTTCTGTTTGACGTTATTAGAGTGGTGATTAGATGAAATCTAAGTTTAGACATAGATTTAGCAATAATTAATAAATGGTGATGGCAGTATTGAAGAATTTAACATATTATCCAGATGGGTGCAAGTAATTCTCTAGAGTTAATTTTCTTCTGCTCCAGATAGGAAAACGAAAGTATCTAGAGAAATCTAGAGGATATGAGTAGCTGGGAGAGGGCCTGCATTGAGTTCTGGGATCGGCACAAGGCCGTAGTGCATTTGTCAATGAGGCCTGAGAAGAGACAGGAAAACTATCCCTTAAAAAGTAGTGACAGCAAGAAAGAGGAATGATATAATCCTTCCATAAAGTCTGAAGAAATTCATAAAAATTAATTTCCAGTGTTAAACAGTAAAGTAAATAAATTGCTTTTCTTCCCCACACTTATGGCTTGGAAAATAAAATTCAGACCCTCAAACTCCCAGTTGCCAAAATGAATAACAATAATTATAGGAAGCCTGCTACATAATGGTCATTTTAATTACCATGTTTTTGCTTTTGTGATATAATTAGTTTTTGTTTTTTGAAAAATTTGAAGGCGAGGCTTTTCCAGCTGGTTTTAGGTCCTGTGTATTCTAATGAGTGTAATTATATCTTCCCAGCAACAATGTCCAGAATCCAAAGAAATAAGGAGGATTAGACACTGAACATCATGTATTGCAAAAAAGAATTTAATGACATTTGCTAAAACCAGTTCCAAAGGCATTTTTCAGCTGCTGAGTCAGCGGAGGACACACTAAACTTCAAGCCGCTTTTGTCACTGGTAGGGATGAGTGGTCGTGCGGGTAGCTGGGCCCTGCCAGGAGACTGTTACACTTTCTTCACTCTGGTTTGGGTTAAACTCTAATGCTGAGGGCAGTGACTAAGCAGTTATTGAACAGGGGGCTACAGAGTCCTTCACCAAGTTCACCCATCCTTCACTGGCAGCTGTAGTTTTCAGTTGGTCTCAACATTGCTCTAAATAAAGAGCTATGCCATTGGAGTCAAATCTTTGACAAGACTGGGTCAGGCAATAAGGGGCATGCTGTAGCATAGCCCTAGCCACAAAGAAACGGCTGCAGACCACTTTATTAAGTAAGAGGCCAATTGCACAGTACGCTACTGGGGGCCGAGCCTTCTGATCAGAGTTTGTGAGCAATTAGAATGGGTAGCAAGCTCTGGGGGGCATTGCACCTACCTGTTGGGCTGTGCGCTGTTACCCCAGTTATTCTTCTGGAGGTGTGTCTAGGGCTCTGAGGTAATACCCTATGGTGGCAGTTTCTAGAGGCTAATTAAGAGCTGTGTAGAAAATGAAATCCCTATATCTGCTTTAAATGAACTGCTTGGTAATTTGGGGCAACCCTTGGTTCTGATGTGATGGGTTAATGCAATTAGAAGTAGTTTATGGCTCATTCCCGTACCGTTTATTGCTTTATGGCTATGGCAAAATACAGCTTCCAGTTATTAACAAGGACCCCTCCTGAAACGCAGGACAACAAGATGGTAACGCTTTCCATGTGTGCCATGCCTTAGTTGTAGCAGAACAAAGACCTCACTTGGACCCTCTCGTTATCCTCATCGTGTACTGGCCACACAAGGGCAGAGGTTAATGGGCAAGATTTCTCAATCATGATTCTAACAACAGAAAAGGCAAGACCCCTGACCTTTCTCATCATCAGGACTTGGAATCCAGCTCCATATAAATTGCTGTTACATCTTCCCTTTCCCCAAGACTTCTATGGTTTTATACCTGTTTTCTTCCATTGACAGTAGAAAATATGCAAAAGCAGAAAGGGGGAGGCAGGAATCATCTCCCTGTGTGTTTATCTCTTATTTGAAAAGGAACAAGGCTTTTCAGAAGCTTGTACTAGATTTCCTTGGGCCAGAATGAGGTCTCATACCCCTGCCTACAACAGTCACTTTCAAAGGACTGTGAAATCCCTAAGACTGTGATTCTTTCCCTGGGACTGAGTACATTGGCCCTAATTGCTTATTGCAGCATTATTCTCAGTGGACAAGAGGTGGAAACACCCCAGGTGTCCATCAATAGAAGAAGCGGCAAACAAAATGTGGTATGTTCATATAATAAAATATTATTCAGCCATAAAAAAGAATGAAGCATTGGTGTTTAAATATCTGATTCAGACAATCCCTGTTTTTATTTCATTAAAGTATATACATAGGAGTGGAATTGCTGGGTCATATTGTGACCCTGTGTGTAATTTTTGGAGGAACTGCCAGACTACTTCCCAAAGTGGCTGCTCCATTTTATATTCTAGTAGTAAAGTAGGAGGGTTTCCCTCTTCTCATTCTTGCTAACACCTGTTTTTTGGTTTTCTTTTTATAGCTAACACAGTAGATGTGAGGTGGTCTCTCATGGTCTCGATTTGCATTTCCCTGATGACTAATGACACAGAACATCTTTTCATGTGCTTATTGGCCATTTGTATATCCTCTTTGGAGGAAAAAAAGAAATGTGTATTTAATTCCTCTGCCCATTTTTTAATTGGGCTGCTTGTCTTTTGTTGTTGAGTTGTAGGAGTTCTTTACATGTTCCGGATGTTAAACCCTTATATTTTCTCCCACTATGTGGGCCGCCTTTGCATTCAGTTGATTGTGTCCTTTGATGCACAGATTACAAGATTTTATTGAAGTATAACTGACACATAACATTATATTACTTTCAGTTGTTATATGAGCATAATGATTCAATAATTCTGTACATTGCAAAATGATTACCACAATAAGTCAAGGTAACATCTGTCACCATACATAGTTATAAAGTATATTTTCTTGTGATGAGAACTTTTAAGATTTACTTGATTAGCAACTTTCAAATATGCAATATTGTATTATTAACTGTTGTCACTATGCTGTACATTACATCCCTATAACTTATTTATTTTATAAAAGTTTTAAATTTTGATGAAGTCAAATTTATTCTCTATTTTTCCTTTGTTGCTTATGGTTTTGGTGTCATATCTAAGAACACATTGCCAAATCCAAGGTCATGAAGGTGAATGACAACGGACTTAACTTTTATAGTACAATGTTAACTTTACATGAGTGGTCTTTGTTCCTGGGATTATCACCAAACACTGATTTTTATCATCATGTCATTAATCCCCCCATTGTTGTTAATATCACAGCCATGCACAGAAGGAAGAAGAGTGGGTTGAGGTGGGAAGCCGCATCCAGAATACTTGGTTTCTGTTTCAGACTCTGCCTGTGTGGCAGATATTTGGTGACCTTCCAGTCATCTATTTTCCTTCCTTTTGTTAACAGCTTCAGCTGTTTGACACTCTATGCCTCTTCTGTTCTCAGTCCATGTGCTACCTGTAGAGTACTGCTCCTACCTTAGGGTGAGGCACAGGATCAAGTCTTACTCTAGTCCTGGCTATACGTGGGATGTTTTCGTTCAAGCAGGACGTTCTAATAGAGACATTAAGATACAATGGATTTTTGTTGTTGTCATTAGTAATTGTGGTGCAGAAGCAGATGCTCCTTCCCACAGGACTTCACCCAAGAGAATAAAGTCTGGAGCTATTGGCCGATACCTGGCAGTATAAGGAGAGGACCTACCTGGGAATAAGGCCAACTTAGAAGATGGAGAGAATCAATGAGAAAAAAATTAGGTCCTGGTGAATTTTTTTTAGACTTTGCATCAAGTTACTTGATGCTAGTCATCTTTTTAACTTGAACCAATAACTCCTCTTTTTGCTAAAACCCATGTGGGATGCAAGTGATAGTCCTCCTGGATGCAGCTAGTAGCCATTTGTGGGACCAGGAGTGTGCCGCTTCACATCTCTGGGTCTCTGCTTTGAATCCAAGATGTGTGATTTCTCTTTGGGAAACAGAGAGAAAGACACTGTAGGTGAATTAACTATCTTCAAGGTCACACAGTATATCCTCAGGAACACTGAAATCTATAAGCTCAAGGTTTGGATGTTCAGTTCTAGTGCAGAAAGAGCATTGTTTTTTATTGAGCAGAAAACTGACTGGTGATGTGTTCTGCAGACTTTCTCAGACCTGAAAATTCCAATATTACAGAAAGGAATCTAAGCTGTTAGGTAAATTACTTCATATGCTCACCCCACTGAGCTGCAGATGGACAGTACAGTACAAAATGTACTAGGAGAGGTGCGTGCACCCACAGTTGATGTCCTATGAGATCTGCAAATTGTACTTGACAAAGGAAATTAAGTTTGGCTCAAAGAGAGCTTGAGGCAGTTCTGAGATATTGAATGAGCTCCCACTCTTTCTTTCTCTCTTTTTTAAAACATTTCAAGTTCATGAACTCATTTTCTTTGCCTTACATTTCATCATCTCCCTAACAGATGGGATTATTACCCACATCTTGGCTAGGATAAGAATGTGAGACTGCCACTTTCTGTGGGACAGTTCTCTTTTCCTGCAGGCTACATTCAACTGGCACACACCTGTCTGATTGAAAGGACCCCTTCTTACACTGTAAATGCTTTGGGTTTTTTTTTTCTTCCTTCCCCTCCCCTCCCCTTCTCTCCTCTTTCCTTCCTTCCTTCCTTCCTTCCTTCCTTCCTTCCTTCCTTCCTTCCTTCCTTTTTTCCTTCTGCCTTTCCTTCTCTTCTTCCCTCCCTCCCTTTCCCCTTACTCTTAGAGAACACCTGGCTCCAGGATTCTCCTCCAGTCCTACCTCTACCCACAGGAGAGGATTTTATCTTTTCATTGTCTTCTCGATGGCTTATGGTGTGAGTAGTGGCCCTCCTTTCAGAGATAACTAAAATAATTACTTTAAAAAAATTTACAAAGCAATTTTTTTTTTGCTTGAAACTTGATAAAAAGGAAAAAAATAAACTTGGATTCCTACAGAGGCAGAATTTGCAGACAGCAGGAGCAATCATGGAAAAAATTTAAAAACCCAGCTTCTAGCTCTATTTTCTCATTTTACAAATGATTGCATGATGACCAGAGTGACAATGAGAGCTGCTCAGAATTGGGCAAATAATTCCTGGCGCGGTTAGTGCAATCCACATCAAAGATTTTACTGAGACTCTGCCCAGAACAGAGCCCAAGTTCCTCCTTTATAGAGAACGCCTGAGGTTTCTAGGTTTTATATTAGAAAATAAGTAGAATAGAAGCATCATAGTATTCAGAAAGAGGCCACAAATGGCCAGTTTTATTATGTGATATATTATAATATGTATAACTGTTCAGTTATTTGCACAATCTCTGCTTTAGTCTTTCAATACTCAGATTCTATTTTATCTTAATATGTACATGTAGATTTAGAATTTTACATAAATATATAACTGATATACCTAATCTACTCTCCTATTGTTGTTTTGTCTTTTTCTTTTCCCTTCTAACCAAATCACTCCTCACTCTCAGCCTTTCAGGAAAAATAATTACTTCCTTTTATTTTTATGCTTATATTTGTATATTGATAAAAATGATCAATATACCTATATAGACTATATGTGTATAGACACATATACATCTCCTTAAATAACGTTTTTGATATATTGTGAAAATAGGACATTAGATGTACATTAATGCATATTGATTTAGCTACTACTGCAACTCTAATATTTTAATGTAGGTGTGAGTCCTTTGATTATAAATTGAAGGAAGTCTTGAATGTATTACTCTTGGTCATTTTGTAGTCTCTTGCTAGTGGTTTGTGCTCTCTTCCACATACTACCCCCGATGTCCTTCACGTGCCCTATTTGAATTAAGACAGAGATGAGGAGGACTTGCAGGCTGTAGGTGCACAATGAATAGTTGTCAGATGAATGGAAGAACTCAAGTTCTAAACGAGGACTGAAATGCAATATCGTAGGGAAATGGTGGAGTGGATTGAGGGTGGAATTTATCAAAAGTTCTAGTTCAGGTTGAGTGCGTATTCCACAGCAAAGAGTGTTAAAGGCAGAAGGACTTGAAGCTAACCGACTCCATTAATTCTCATATTTTGTGAGGACAAGGATCACCTTGGAAACTTGTCAGGAAAAATGATGCTTTTGGAGCCTGATTCAGCAGCAGTAGGTGTTACCCAGGAATGTACATTTTTAGAAGTGCTCCAGGTGATGCTGTATATAGGTGGCCCTCAATCAGATTTTGAAAAACTCTTCCTTTGGATATAAGGAAAGAGAGGTCTAGGGATTCATTGACTTGTCCAAGGTCAACCATATTTGTAGCAAAAATGGGACTATAAGCTAATTCTCCCTTGAAATGGAGTATAATCTACTCTTAATGTACCTCCAGGTGTTTTATTTCCATAATCTTCCGTGAAGGTTCTAAAAGTGTTCCAACTGGCTTCCTTATCCTGAGTCTTCATTTGCAAAAACACATTCTCCTAAATGAGAGATGAGAATTTTAAAATTAGAATGGTTCTTAGGAGATGGAGACTGAATGTTATTAAATAAGTCATCTCAAAGTAATGTTACTTTTCAGGTAATCAAGGAAAATAGATTTAGGTGAATGACTTGCCTGTCCATTCAGAATATTCTGTCAATAGAATGTTAAATAATCTCATCCCACTTGCCACTTGGCTATTTTTCACTTGGAATTTGAGGAAAATAACTCTGTTAATATCTTTGAAAGTGGCTCTGAATCTTCTTGTTTGAATATACCTTCATGCAGGTGGAAGAAGAAATCATTTGGTGAAATAAAATGGGTTAGTACTATTATTAAACTTTTGGAGTTATGTATTCATGGCTCATTATGAAATATTTTTATATTCCCTGTGCTTCAGGGGATGAATAATATTGCCCATTCAAGTTTACAAAGCTTAATGTTTAACATAAAATAGTTTAAGACCTCATGGGGCAATCTGGTTTACAATTAAAATGTTGCGGACAGTGAGTCCCTCATTAAAAACACAAAGTAAAACCTAACTCGTGCCGTTAAAGTATCTCCATTCATTACTACAAACATGTACCATCTGGGGTTGTTTTGTGCCTCCCAATTTCTTACTAACAGGGGACAGATCGGGGTTGACTTCTTCCAGACATCAGTATGTCTTACGTAATGGAAATGCACATTGCTAATGGCAAGTGGTCCTTAATTACTGATGGGAGCCTCTGACCAAGTGCTAATGCTGAAAAAATGTCCTTCACCAGTGCTATGAAAATGACTCATCTTGCCAGTTTCTCTGGAGGTTTATTTTCTTAATGATATTAGACTTTTATGACCAGAAAAATTCTAATTATTAAAATTTAAAAAGAAATACCTGTTTTCCTCAATTTATAATAATGATTAAAAAAAGAACTCATTATTGGGTGCCAACTTTCAGGTACTAGTATGATGCTAGCACGACCTCTTTCATCTTCTCCATGGCCCTTTTAGATGAAGAAACAAGCTTAGAGAGGTAAATGGCTTGCAAAGGCGAAATAACTGTGGAGCCGCAGATGTGGGCATGATGCTTCTCTGGGGGACATTATATCATAAAGATATTATGAGGCTGCTCTTTTGGGGAATAGCAATTGGTATATAAAATGATTGCAGCTGCACTGAAATACATTGGCACCTTAGGCAGGGATTACAGTCTACCTGTTCTTCTCAAAGTGTGGTCCACAAACCAGCAGCTGTTGCATCACTGGGGTTTTTGTTCGAAGTATAAATCTCAGGTGCCATTGAGAATTGCTGCATTAAAATCTATACTTTATTTGTTTTCATTTTCCTTACTTATTTTTAAAAATATAGAATTTGCATTTTACATAGATCCTCAAGTGACTTGTAGGTACTTTGATGTTTGAGAAACACTGGACTAGATGATCTTTAATTTACCTTTTGCCAGGAGTACTGTGGTCCATGCAAACAGTGGATTCTAAGCCTTCCTTTTATAACATCCATCTCTCGAGAATAGTAGCCCTATCTTGTATAGATATGCAGTAGCCACTGCATTTAGCTCTATTACTTTCCTAGTATTTATTCTATGCATTCTTTATGAATAAATGAATGAACAAATGACTATATTCCTTATGGAAATATAACAATCGGAAAGTTTGAATATTAAAGAAATAAAAAAAGTGGATGCCTCTCTGACCAGTGCGGCTCAGTTGGTTGGGTGCCTTCCTGTAAAGCTAAAGGTTGCTGGTTTGGACTCCCAGTCAGGGCACATGCCTAGCCTGTGGGTTTGGCTCTGGTTAGAGCACACATGAGAGGCAACCGATCGATGTTTCTCTCTAACATCAATATTTCTCTCCCTCTCTTTCTCCTTCCCTTCCCCTCTCTCTAAAAAAGAAATATAAAAAAATAAGAATGAAGGTGTAGGTCCCCTCTCCCCCCACAAAAGAATGCCAAAGCATTTTTAAACATTTGATTAGAGTCTCTAGATACGGTACCAGTCCATTCTATCTCCCCCCCTCCCATTTTTCAGCTTTTTTATAGTGGGGCAAGTAATTTTACTTAGTATGTAAAGCCGAACATTAAATATTTAAGCTTGAGGCTCTCAGGCAAGGCAAGCCTCTTCTACTGTGCCTGTAACTGATCCTCCCCTGCTCAGAGACACAGTACAATTCCACCTTCCCCATTATCTTGTTCATATTGTTAATTTTAAGAAGCCTCTAATTTGTATCAGTCTCAACAACTTGCCTTTTGACTATTTCTAATAACTATGAGCACATAGTTTGGATTTCCTGGACAAATCCTTATCCTCACGTTTACTGTGGAAGGGATCCATTAACAGAGCAGACACAGATAGAATTGATCAAGTTTCCCACTTGTACACATACTACATACAGAATAGAATTGGGACCTTTCATTGAAGACACAAAGAAAAATATTTTTTAGAGCTGTGAAAAAATGCCGGACCTTGACAAAGGGCAAAGGAATAGGTCTGGGAAGTTCTCCAGCATGAATATCACTGACATACAATGAGGTCTGTCCAGAAAAAGTCCAGCCATTATTAACATATTGAGAACGGTTGCATGACATTGATGAAACATGGCAGCCAAGGAGAGTGGCCTGGAATGTGCATGTGTGAAACATGATGACTCATTGTACTAGTCAGTGGGGGAAGTAGATGCAGTTAAGTGAGCATGTGCACTGTGTGGCCATGGCATTCAAAATGACCGAGCAAGTAGAGCAATGAATCTGCATCAAATTTTGCGTTAAGCTTGAACATTCCTTCATGGAAACTATTTCAATGATTCAGAAAACCACAGCTATGGGCAACTGGTGATTGGCAGCTTCATCATAACAACATGCCCTCCCATGCATCATGTCTCATGCAGAGTTTTTCGCAAAACATCAAATCACCCAGGTGACTCAGCCCCTCTACAGTCCAGATTTAGTGCCCTGTGACTTCTCATTTTTCCAAAAACTAAAATCACCTTTGAAAAGGAAGAGATTTCAGAGCATCAGTGAGATTCAGGAAAATACAACAGACAGTTGAAGGCTATTGGGAGAACTGTGTGAGGTCCCAAGGTGCTACTTTGAAAGGGATGAGGTGTCATTGTTCTATGTACAATGTTTCTTGTATCATGTTCAATAAATGTGTCTGTTTTTCATATTACATGGCTGGATACCTCTGGACTGACCTTGTATGTACCCTAAGAAGATCTGGAGCATGTATTGAAGAGAGAGCAGCATAAGACTACCAAGAGAGTGGGATCTTTGTCTGGATTTCTGTGAACCTGGAGTTGCTGATGGGTCACAGGGCTGTTCAGCTATAGCAATCAGCCTCCAGATAAATACCACTCTATGTCTGAGGTTCAAAACTCCTTGTAGTTGGCAGCTGGGAATGGTATTAGAGAAGGCAAGAGATCAATTAAGAATACAGGAGAGAGAAGGAATAGGATGAGTAAAATTGGTCTGGTTTTTCTTTTAAATTTTACTTCATTGCTATAGAGTCTGGATCATTGAAATTGATATGCTACTTTATGTAGAGTAGATATAAATTCTTGTTTGGTGTTAATGAGTACTATTTTTAATAAGCCTGAAAAGCAAAATGTACAAAAGTGGGAAAGACACACTATATATATATTTACTGCTCATTATTGTAGTTGACTTGAGAGATGAGGTTGGGAAAAACACAAAGCGCAGCATTTTACCACATTGTTAGATAAACTTTAGTTCCTGCACTTCACGCTTTGGAAAACCATTTTCCTGACTTCACCCACCATTTGCTCCCCATGTCTTCCTATTTTCATTCTTATGCTCAGAAAGCAGATAGCAAAAGGTTAAGAGAGAACGCTTTGTTAAATTACATGAGGAAAATTTCCTGATTCTTCTGTTTGACTTCCCTTTTCCTTTTATTTTAAAGATCATTAAAAAGATGATGCCTGCTCATTTTCTAGAAGTTGGGCTGGATAATTCCCTGAATTTACCTGACCTGTAAACCGCTCTACATGATGACCTGGTTGGCAGAATAGAGTTGGCTAAGGGTTTGGACTCTGTGGGCTGACAGCCTTGGGTCCTGTCTTACCTTGGCCCTCCCTAGCTGTGGGCTGTAGAAAAGTGAAGAAGTTGCCATGCCCAGGTTTCCTCTTTAGGAATTATAGTAGCACCTATCCCCTTGGGTTATTAAATAAGATTAAATGAAAGTGCTTAGCATAGTTCCTGGCACATAGCAAAGGAACATTAGATGTTCATGTCATCTACCATTCAGACATTCAATGGGCCAAGGGTGTTAGAGCAAAGAGGCCCATAGAATTCGAGTTATTTATCAGCTGTTTTGGGGGCACCCCTAAGTAACTGCACAGGTACATATACATTAAGGATGCTGAAGACAGGAGGGTAAAGAATGAGATCCATGTGAAAGAAGACTGAAGACATCTCATCCAAGGCCTGTCCAGTTCCCTAAGATGGAAAGTCAAAGCGATCCTGTGATTAATTTTCTTTGGCTCCAGTCATCCAGATCAGGGCTGACCACACTGACAACGTTTCCTCTTTGGCTGCATTCTGTCCAGAGCTCAGAATAAGCCAGCCCTGAGATGATTCTAGAGTAATTATGTTTGGGTTTTCATGCTGTGCTGTTAGCCACACCATAGGTATTTATCAATTGTGTGATAAACAGCTATAGCTTATAATTTTGGGACCAAATTTTTATACCTCAACTTTGGATAAATAGAAAGGTAATATTTGCCCCATATACTAACAATCAAAGGTTGTAGGTTTGAACAGTTATGGAGGGAGTTGGGATTTATATAGATGTAAATTATCCATGAAAATAACCCATATGTCTAGTTCTCTATGGTCTGAATTTAATAGATATATAGAAAAGGGGTACATTTTCAGCTTGATAGAAATATTCTATAATATATGTGCATACTACATGTCAGTAGAACTATAATCCACTGTAGCTTTCTTTCTCCATATTTTTCCTAATCATCAAAAATATCTTAAGAGATGATATTTTCCTTCCTCAGATTAAACAAACAAACAAACTGAAGACCTTAGCTGTTCAGTAAGCAAGTGACACAATTGGGACCGGCACTTACATCTGTCATCAGACCCTCCACTTTTCCCTACTGCTTTATGCATCCACAGCACATGGATATAAAAGCGTGGCTTTGGGACATTGAGGGCAGCTTGCTCCAATACATGATGGAACCACATTTGTTAGAGTTGCTAGATGGATTTTTTTACCCGTTGATTGACTGGACAAAAAGGATGAGGTCAAAGGGCTCAGAAGTTAGCTTTGCCTCAGAAAAGGTGCCTCGAGACATCAAATGAAATCATGTAAGTGTCTAAGAGAGTTTTGTTGCTAATCAAAGAGGTAACTTCCTGGAATTCATTTCACAAATATCTGAATTCCTACCATGTACCGTACATTGTTCTAAGCAAAGGACATAGTAGAGTAAAAACAGAATTTATAATAGTCTTTGCCTTTAGAATGCTTCTCATGTATTTTTTCACATCATCAAATACTTTGCCTTATAGACTACTATTTGAAAATCATTTTTACTAGTTATAGCTTCTGCTTTTAGTGCTTGCTATAAGGACACTTTTATTAGGCAACTTTAAATCTCACTTGTTTACCACTTACTAATTATTGAATTAGGAACTACCAGACAGTAAGAGCTTTAGGCATTAAAGGAAGAATAAACAAAATTTGGTCTTGTTAGATTGTTAGGAGAAATAAATCTTTCTTCTTCTTTTTTTAAATATGTACCATTGTAAAATAAACATCTCAAATCTTATTGGTTTCTAGAGGCTGCTTGTTTTTACAGTTTAATTTGTTTCTGCAGCCACTTTGCAAACTTTGATTTTCATCACCATTCTCCAGTTTAATCTTCAGATATCTTTTATTTGTATGAACTGAAATAGTTATCATATTGAAAGTATCTTAACATGGTTCAGTACTCAGAGGAGATAAAGCCAGGTTTCAGTTCCAGAATCGCAATTTACTGTCAAATAAGCTATCTAAACTTTCTGGGGTCGGGTTCCTCATAATTTTAGTAAGCAATAAATAATTAATGAGGGAGTTTTTTGAAGATCTTTAAACATGGCATATTAATACTACTTTGTTTTTATTTAGACTTTCTTTGGAAGTATGAATCTTGTCTCCCAAACTAGATTACCAGGTTCTTGATATCTGAAATATTGTCATATGCTGTTTTGAATCCCCTAATGCATTTAATATGCTGGGAATATATGTTTGGCAGTATTTAACTGGTTTAGGACAAGAGCGAACGAATAGTCATAATGTAAGGAATGAAATCTCCCACTTTAGTTGTTTACACCCATGAATATACATTGGGCATTTTTTGTAAATCCAGGAGAGGAAAGAGGTATTTTGGTATTTTGATTGGAAGCAAGGCTAAGAGGGCAATGCATGTGAGCAGTAAAATAGGAAATAGCTCTCTCTTGATACCTTGATTGGTTTCAGCTCCTGTTGAGAGAAGGGATTGGAGAATGGTCTCTAGGAGTAAATGGAATTGTACTGGGGTCCAAATGTCAGCACAAGTCATAGTTAGGGTAGAAGCTATTCTCACCTTTGTAGGAAGCTCAATAGTACTCAGAGATCCTAATGATTAGAAGCTTTGGAATGTCCTGAAGTCACCCCCTAATAGTGTTCATTGGTCCTCTCATGAGAAGTTATAGGAATGATGAAGATTCTGTGGGCAACTTCTAGGGCAATACACAAGCACAGGTGTGAAGGTGTGGGATATCTGTTTGACAATCAGGGGTTCCTTATAGTGGGTGCATTGGATAGACTCGTATGAGAGTACTGTGATACAGTTTTTCAAGACTCCAAAGCATAACATGAAAAAGGCTGTTTTTTAGCATTGAAATACTGGGGGATTATGCATGCACAAAAGGTGGTCACACAAACAGGTGTGGAACTGAACTTCTGCTCAGGGAAAATGGAGTAGATATACTTTTTCCTATTCCTCTCATTAAGTATGCCTAAAATTTTAGGACAAACAGTGAACTCTTAAAGGTGGAACAAGAAGGCTAGGGACCTCAAGACCAAAGGGACATCAAATGGTGATAAATTCCCCTGGTCTGACTTGGAACTAAACAAGCACAAAACCTAGACTAAGTGCCAATGGTGCTACACCATTGGCAGTTTCTCCCAGCTCTCCCCAGCACCGGCTTGCCCTTCGCAGTGCTCTGACCCCATTGACAATATTCTGCTCCTTCTGACCATAGGACCAAGACAGTGAAAGCCTAGGAAGACAGAAAAGTTTTGTATTCTATTTCTGACAAACACCACAGAAAAGTCTGTGCCCCCAACTTCACTGCCATACCCACCAGCAAAGGCCAAGGGGGGACCTAGACTTTCACAACTCAGCAGAAATGAAAAGCTGGCAAACCCACAATGGAATCCAGTCAGAGAAGGCCAAGTAGAAGCTGGGACTTTTATCATCACCCGACAACCACAAGGCCACCCCTGCCCATCATGGTGTCAGTGGAAATCACGTGGGGAGCAATCATGAGGCACTCCCACTCCTCCTAGCCAGCAAGGTGTCAGTGGAGGTCTAGTGGTAATCAGAACCCCCGCTCCCATTCGGTAAGAGTGATATCAAAATAGGGCAGTTAGAACAGACAGAAGTTCCAACAAGATTCACAGTGTCATGACATAATATCCAAATGTCCAGGTTTCTATTGAAATTCATTCATCATAGTAAGATCAATGAAGATCTCAAACTGAACGATGAGAGCAATCAATAGATTCCAACACTGAGATATCAGAGGTCTTAGCACTTCCTGACAATATATGTAAAGCAGGCATCATAAAGATGCTTCAGTGAGCATTAGGGACATGCTCGAAACAAATGAAAGTAGAGAAAGTCTCAGCCAATGACTGGAAGATTTAAAGAACCACATGGAAAATTTAGAACTAAAAATGACAATAACCAGAATGTAAAAAGCTCAATAGAGAGACTCAACAGTAGAATAGAAGGGATATCAAGGAGAATCAGTTACCTAGAACAATAAAAATTATTCAATCTGAAAAACAGAGAGAAAGAAGACTACAATGAATGAATAAGTGGAACCTTGAGGACAGGTGGCACTGTAACAAAATGTTCAATGTTAGTGTTATTGGGGTCCCTTCCATAAGGAAAGAAGAATTCAATAATTTGAATAACTCTATATAACAATTAAATAAACTTAATTAATATTTTAAAAACTCCATAAAAAGATTTTCAGGCCCAGATGATTTTACTGAAGAGTTCTACTAAATGTTTAATGAATTAACAGAATTCTACACAATCTTTTCCAGAAAATAGAGGAGGGGCACCTCCCAATTCATTTTATGAAGCTGGTTTAACACCATAGCCAGAAAATTATAGTACAAAGAAATTATAGACCAAAAGTGGGAGTCTGGAGCATTTGACCATAGAGCTGAGTTAGGACATCCTGGATTCTGTAGTCAGACATGCTCCTCCCTCACTGAATGACTCTGTGTGAATAATTTCATCCATTCATTTGCTTAATAAATATTTCATATGTTTTTTTCTATGAGCCAGGTCTGAGCAAAGTAATGGGGTTGTTAAATCTGATGGCCTCAATTCCTTCATTTTTCAAGGGTGTCTTAGACTTTAAATTCTCTTTTAACTTTATACATAAAAATTCAAAGGCCTCCAAGATGATCTTGTAGCTAAGAATCATTATTAAGCATTTATGATAGTTTACATTTGAATTACAACTTGCTTTATAAACCATCTAATTGGGAGATAGTCTTTATACTTCTTCATTTATCCTATGCCTAGCAAAAGAGCTTATCACATAATAGATATTGACTTAGGCTTTTATTGAAGACTTATTTGATGAATTTATCACTTAGTCAATAATTTAAGGCAATTGCTTCCTAAAAAATTACCCATTCTCAAATGCATACAAAACTTAAATGCTAGTATTTAAAATCTCTCCCTATGCCATAGCCCACCAGCTGTTTTAATACAATCATGTAATATTTAAATGTTTTATATTAGAGACTCATATAATTAAGCTCAAATGCATATTAAAATGATACCCATTTTTTAATGAATCTTGTCATAGTTGTGCAACTATATAGCAAATACCGCAAGCATCTGTATTAGAGATGATAGGACCCTGGAGAGGCCATCAAACCACAATGATGGCTTGTAGGTTGGGAAATGGAATCTGTGATGCTTAAAGAGGACTGGAAATGCTTAAAGAAATGTAAATCTTCCTCCTGATTCTTCTATGATCTTCAAAGCAAACTTTCTATAGTCCTAGGGATTTTTTGTGAAATGTGTGCTGTTGCAATTTTCAAAAGTGATGTAATAGATATCTTTCATCACTCTCAGATACCTGGTAAGACTGTAGAACTAGTGTCTATTGAGGATATAAAAACAGGTTGGTTTAGTTTGTCTCCATCTGCTCTTTTCTTCCAACTATGACTTTGTCCTGAGCAATTAAAACAGGTGCCATGTGGACTATAGGTTAAGATTCTAGAACAGCCTCAAGAAACTATTCTCCAGCCCTTATGCAGTGACAGCAGACTCACTGTAGATAATGTTTCATGAGGCTTACACTTTCCTTATGCTCTCTGAGAGGACAAAACCAGAGTGGAAGTTATAAGAAGGCAGATTTCTTCTCGCCATAAGAATGTGTTTCCTAACAATTTAGCCATATTAATTTGCACGGCTGCCTCATAAGGTGTTGAGTTCCTCACCACTGAAGGTATTTGTTCTCATATATGGAACTGCTGTTACTTGGGAATAGTAGCTCAGTGGTTTCAAAGTAGATTTTTTTGTTTGTTTGTTTTTGAAGCATAACTCTTGATTCCCCATGCACCAAATATGCTCTTTTCTGGAATTCCTAAATATTAATCAGGTAAACATAGCATTTCCATGGTGGGACTGGGACTGAAGTACCATTGAGGAACCCTGGGATTTAGTGGAACACAACTTGAAAACTATTGAATATTGAGCCTTGGATGAAGACTGAGTATCTTTGAGACCCTTTACCTATTGAGAACCTAAGAATGAATTGAAACTGTACATATAGTGAACCTGAGTTACCCTGTAAACATCAAACCTGAATTTGAACAACATAATAATATGTAGTGTGTTTCTTCCTCTCTCCTTTCCCTATATCTTAATGGAGTTGAAGGAGGCCAATGAGACCATCAATTATACAGATTTTATTTAACCCTATTCCTCTTGCCATTTTCTACCTCCTTAACTTATCCTCACCAAGAGAAGAAACAGGTGTGACAAACAGACGAGAAAAAAATGGGGGTCTGTTTGGTTCTTAGGGCACAGAACCTGGCTTCCACTCTTCTTCAGAACTTTAGTACATGCTCCAAAATATGTTTGCTATTGTTAACAGATTTCATCTTGCAAAAGTATCATTTTGCACTATCTCTATCAAGGAATTTTGAAAGATTTTCTACTACTTTTTAAAAATTGAGGCTGAATAAGGACTTTTTGTTGAGGGTGGAGGAAACTAAGTCTTTAAAAACTTATTTCACCTAAATGACAGTCCTATAACTAGTATTTCATTAAATCAGTCCCCCAGAAGTCTTTATTTACTTCTAAATTTCATCTCTAAATTATATAGACTGAAGGATTCTCATCAGCTACCTTCTCTAAAGCTCCATGGTGCCCATTAAGTTGAAGTATAATAAAAAAAAATGATAGAGTTGAATTGGAATTTTATTTTCAGCTTGGGTTAACTCAGAGTTTGTCTGAGAACACAAGAGTAGGTGAAATTGAAACCTCAATACTTGCCAGAACTGAAGTTGTTTTGTCGAGTTAGCTTTAATTCTCCAGAGCGTGATCTGCTTCCTGCTTTTCCCTAAAGTAAAGCCAATTTACAGGTTAAGTCTTTTACATCCTGTATGATCAATTCCTAGCTTTATCATTCCTCAAGCATTTCTGGATACATGCAACCCCACTATCTAAGCTATTTTACTAAAAGAATCTTCATGTCTTGGCAAACATTTTTCCAAAGCAGAAATAAGAAACTAATCTACATTTATTGATTAGAAAATATTTATTTATATCAGTTGAGCATGTTGACATTATACTAGGCATTGGGCCATATCTTTTAGTGGGACATAAATTTCATAAATGAAAGTTTTATTAAAATTGGGATTATGTATAAATATAGTCATGCGTCTCTTACTGATGTTCTGAGAAATGCTTCATTAGGTGATTTTGTCACGTGTGAACATCATGGGGCATACTTACACAAACCTAGATAGCAGAGTACCTACTACATACCTAGGCAATATGGTATAGCTTATGACTTGTAGGCTATAAACCTACCTGTACAGCATGTTATTGTACTGAATACTACCAGTAGTGGTAACACAATGGTATTTGTGAACCCAAACATATCTTAACATAACAATAGCACAATAAAAATATGGTATAAAATTAAAAGACAACACACCTATATAAGGCATTTACAAATGATGCTTGCAGGGCTGAAAGTTGCTTTGGGTGAGTCAGTGAGTGAGTGGTGAGTGAATGGGAAGGCCTGGGACATTACTGGACCCTACTGTACACTTTATAAAAAGACAGTCCCATAAGTCTTCTTCTTGCTTCCTTCTGACAGGGTACAAAAAAGATCATGGAATCCATTAATGCTGCTCCATTAACAGAAACATGGACTGGAATGATTTGAAATATCAAGGAGAAACTGGCTGGGTGAAGTGTAGATCACCAAAATAGTGACTGTCAGGAGGGAGAGAAAGGTGGCCTGAAGATCAGTAGGAACAAGAAATCAAGATGGAGAGATAAACACAGGGGTTGGTGATGCCCATGTGATTTTGGCTATTGCATGTCGGCCCAGTGGTCAGATTGAAGAACTCTGTGGCTTTCATTTAAAAAAGAGGGTGTTTAACATGCAGAGGATACAGAACTGAGGACTCAGTATTTTGACTGTGCACGTTAGTTTTTGGTTTTATTGATCATTATCTGGCGGAAAACTTTGGCATCGAATTTATCATTAAACCTAAAAATATTTCCCAAGTACAGGGACAGACTATCTCTTTACCTGGGGTCCCTAATCCCTGGCTCACAGGTAGGTGCCCATCTGTGGCCTGTTAGGAACTGGCTGCACAGCAGAAGGTGAGCTGTGGGCAAGTGAGTGAGCGAAACTTCATCCTGCTCCCCATCACTTGCACGGCTGCCTGAGCTCCATCCACCCTCACCCCTGCCCCAGCTCCTCATCTGTGGAAAAATTGTCTTCCATGAAACTGGTCCCTAGTGACAAAAAGGTTGGGGGCTGCTGGATACCACCACAGAAAGCTTATACTAAAGTGGCAGTGGCACCGAACACATGTTAAGTAGCTCTTTTGGATCTGTGTTTTTGTACAGGCCCTTAGGACTCCAGTGAAGAATTTAGAGCGATGTTCTTTGAAGTCCATCGAGATGGACCTGGGAGGGCTGCAGTGCCCTCTGAATGTGTAGATCTGGGGGGCAGGCTCCATTGTGCAGAAACAGGTCAGTGGCTGATGGACTGGGACATATAACTTCCTGTGTACTCAAGATTGAGGTGCTCTTAGTGAGGGAGAACCTATTGCCAAGTCCCACAGATACTCATCCCATCAGAGAAAAAAAAAATTTCTCCTGAACCATGTATCCTTCCATTTCTTACAGGAAATTTAGTTCCATTACAATCTTATGGAACCACTGTCATATATGTGCAGTCTGTCAATGACCAAAGAATTGTTATGCAGCATATGAATATCTTTATCTATATCTGTCTCTATCTCTACCTCTATATCTAATCAATCATCTATCTGTCTATCATCTATCTATCTATCTATCTATCTATCTATCTATCCAATCTATCTAATCTTGGTTTTCTCTTGACACTGGATCTAGTTAACTGGAAAAGGAATTGATTCATTCACTAACCAGATACAAGCTGGCTAAATGGGATTTCCAGGCCCTTCATTCTACTTTTCCCTTCCCTCCGTATCAAGTGTGTTGACTTGTATTTATTCTCACTCTCAGGATGATCCAGCAGATTACCATCCAGTGGACTTTGTTCCTACAACCTGGGCACTAATGTCACAATAACAGTTGTCATTTAAGGAATGTGTGATTATTTGCATGCATTATTTAATTGAACTCCCACAGTAATTATAGTGAATTATGTCATTATCCCCATTTTACAGATGGATAAATAGAGAGTCATAGACTTGCTCAAAGTCACAAACACAACAGTGTCAGACTTAGTTCTGCTCGGTTCCAGTATTATATGCTGCTTACACTGCCTTTCCTATGCCCTTATGATCAACCAGGACCTCATAATTGTATGGGTGTGAATGTGATTGAATTAGTGGCTATGCAACTGAAGGGCAAAATTCAAGAGGTGGTATACAACTTCTCCGTTGGGTTTGAAATCAACCTGGGTTCAGAGTATTCCAGAGGGCTCTCCTATGTTGCGTAGTGAACTGCAGAATAATTTGCTCTGAATGATTTCTACTGATGGTTGAAAAGCCAGCAACTGCTTCATTTCTAGAGTGTTATTGTTACCATAGATAGTTAACTAATTATTAATAAGAAAGGAAACAAAGAGAATTGGACACATTTGAGCATAATCAACTGGGGAGCTTAAGCCTGTTTGCTTAGCCAGGACGCTAAAGCTTCATATGCTCCAGGGGATCATAGCATTGCCCTGGCGAGGACTAATGTCCCTCCCTTCCTCTTTCTGGAACTGGATTGTTTGGAGGGTGCGGGGGAGGTAATATAAAAGTCAAAAATGGAGCAGGGGGAGGTGCTTGATCATAGAAACTTATCAGTCTTGCTAGGGGGTAGACCCATCAGAAGCCCATAAAAGCTTGGGAAGTTCATTAGTTATTTTGAAAAGCTCCTGGTCCACCTGAGACATATAATTCCATGGGAACAAAGAAGAGCTCTCTCTCTCTCTCTATCTACCTCTCTTCTTTGACTTGTGCTTGCCTCATACACTTGTGCATTACCTCTCCATGGTCATGTGGCCTTAGCAGCCATATAGCCAACAGCCATGCAGACTGTAAACACAGGCTTTAGGTAGGAGCCCACATACAGTAGCACTGCTGGGAATAGCACTAAACTACCTGGATGGGGACCAAAATCACTTAGGAGCCATTGGCAGGCTCCAAAGAACTAACCTTTGATATGACACAGAAACTCTGGACATTGGCTTTTGTTTTGGCCTTGCTGAGGACATAGATCAACTTTTTCCATGGTGGGACAGACAGAGATGGGACACACAGGCAGACTTCCACCTGGATAAACCTTGCCACACCACAATCTCCCATGCATGGGTCAGTGAAATGCTCTTCTTGCGATCCCACGAAAAAACTCTACGTCTATCAGCAACATCATTGAAAGAATTCACTTAACATGCTTTACTAGAGTTTGTTCTGTGCCAAGGGGGAATCTTAAAGTCAAGTAGTAACATTCTCTTCCAATCAAAAGATAGCATTGCTTTGAGATTGCTTATAGAAGGCTGCTGCTTACCTCCAGGCAGCACAAGTACTTCTGAGGACTAATGTTTAATCTGTTGGAAGGAACATCACCAAGTGAAATTATCAGCACCTGCTAGTGAGAGTCTACATTTCAAAACCCTGGAAAATATCTCCATATTGACATAACGAGTTTTTTGTCTCAGGATCCTGTAGCATTTATCAACTTAATTTAGTACAATTAGTGCAAATTATCCCTTATGGATGGGCCTTAGTTCATGAATTATTTGGTTTGTAATGAGCTTCCTTTAAATGATCAGAGAGACTGATGCTGCTTTGTGTGAACTTGCATCTTTGCCAGTCAATACAGCAAATTGCACCAATTATTCATGAGGCCTGATGCAACTTCCAAGTTGGCAGGAAGTAGAAGAAAAGAGGAAACTTAGGGCTGGAGTAAAAAATATATTGAGGAGGAGGGTTTCCCACGTTCTGATTTGAAAGTTGCCTTTCCACAGCAACTGAAGCTTCAAGCCAGTTAAAAACATGCATGACCCCCTGGCTGGCATAGCTCAGTGGACTGAGTGCTGGCTGCAAACCAAAGCATCGCAGGTTCAATTCCCAGTCAGGGCACATGTCTGGGTGGGTTGCAGGCCACGGCCCCCAGCACCTGCACATTGATGTTTCTCTTTCTCTCTTTTTCTCCCTCCCTTCCCTCTCTAAAAATAAATAAATAAAATCTTTAAAAAAGTAAAAAATTAAAAAAACAAATAAAAACATGCATGACTAAACCTATTTCCCCTTCTCCATCCTTTATTAGAGGACTTTGAATCTTAAGTACAATTAAAATTCCATGTGAAAAACAAAAACGAGCAACTCCACCTGAGATTTCAGGTTACTGTTGCTTTTGCTTTTCTCTTCTAACTTAACTGGGTTTCCCTTGTTAGATCCTATCTCTCTTGACACTTCTCAGCATGCAGGAAAGTCATCCAGGTACCCACCCCAGCTGAAAGGCCGCTGTTCTACTTGAACAATCCAGGCAGCCAGGAAAAACCAGCAAACAATGACAAAGTCATCTACCTTGGGGTAGATCTTGATTTTGCCATCAGGTTGGATGTTTGTTTTTAGGTGTTGGCATTTAATAGATGTCATTTATGTATATCTCATAGAGATATCTTCTAGATTTGGACTAAACAGTTTATATTCATTTTTTAAGACTTAACCTACAAGGTAGCTATTATAGTTAGCTCTGTAATTTAGTGATGTTATATAATTTCCCTAATGTACCTTCCCCTGAAGTTTTAGAACTGGGATTTTAACTACCACCCAAAATTACCTAGAGCTGGTTACATTTGAAAGAAGCCATAGTGAGAATATATTCAATAAAAGGGAAATAGAAATGTGGTCTATTTACCACTATTGTCTTAACTAGTTACTAGTAATTGTTAGGTTTGCTCAAAATTAGTTCACACTTTCAGGGAAAAAAGTGTATAAACTTTTCTTTACAACTTCTAAGGTCTTGACTAGTTGACCTCCAAAGATGCATCCAGAATTAACTGTAAAATATTCCCACATGTATTTCCACTTTATCTCAATTGCAATGGGATACTTACTATTATTGCATATGTCATTTATCTCATGCCTTGTGCCTGTGTTCATGGTGCCACTAATGTAAATTCTTCTCATCCTTAATTGCTAAAGTGCTACTTTCTCTGAGAGGCCTTCCTTGATATTCAGTCAAAATTAACTATTCCCTCATTTGGATTCTTCTACCAAATTAAGTGTACCATTATGTCACTCTTGTGTATTTGAGTTAGTTATGTTATGTGTTAGTCTTCCCTGCAGATCGTAAACTCCTTGAAGGCCAGTCATTTGTCTCATCAAAATGTAGGCTCCTGACACATTTCTGCTAGTTTTAAATGATACAGAAAGACAAGGCTAAAATATAGCATGCTTGTGTAGAAAGGGAGACCTGAATTGCTTTGCTTAGGCATGAAAGGAAGAAAGAATTTCATGGAAGTGGCACATGTAGTATTGATTTTCTCTATAATCAACATTCTTGAAAATAAAGATTTTCCCTTCTTTATTTGCTTTCTGAAAAAAAGTATTCAAAAGCTTTTTCTTTGTGAATGAGACTTAATTATGTCCTAGTAATTGCTTGGAAGAGGTAGGAGTCCTGGGTCTCCTGATACTGCCTAGTGTTTGGGTCCCTTGTGACGTCACACTAGAGGCCCCAGTGTGAACATCACTGTGCTCCTAGATAATTGGATCTGTGTTTAGAGGTTGATATACTTGCCCAGAGAGGACTGGCTTAAAGGGAGAGTTTAAAATAGTAAAAGTGGAAGGAGTAAATTAGGAGAACAGTTTTTTTTTTTTAAGTTGTTAATTGAATCATTAAAAATGCCATTTTGAAACAGGGCAGGTAGGGTGTATTAATTGCAAGCATTAAAAGAGCAATAAATGTTACAGCACCTCTTTTAGCCATGAGTGTTGAGAGCTGTTAACAGAATTTTACAAGTGGGAGAGTCACCCAAATGTATTTGATGATCATTTGCATGCTTGCTATGTGCCTGGAATGTCTTGGGTTGAAGAGTGCTCAGCCTTAAAAATGTTGATACCTGTTTTGGGAGACAGGGCATAAAAAATAGGAGAGGTTTATGTAGAATTTCATAAGCACAGAGGAGGGGGCAAATAGCTCTCTATAAAGAAATCTGGGAAAGCTTCACCTGGAAGGTGGTATCTAAGCTTTATTTTGAAGAATGAATTTGCCTGGCAACAGAAGTGGAACTGAGCATTTCCTACAGAGAGAGCCTATGGACTGCATGGAATTGCAAGGGTATGTGTGCATTTAGGAAAAGCAAATGATCCAGTGCAGTTAGATACAGGGTAGGTGGTATTATTCCCTAGAAAATGAGGCTGCAAATGTAAGGTAGGGCATAGAGGTGAAAGGGCTTCTATGACATGGTAAGAGGTGTGAACGTTATTACAGGTAATAGAAGCTTGCAGGGGTGTCTGACCTGTGCCCGTGGGCTGCATGTGGCTCAGGATGGCTACGATTGCAGCTAAATACAAAGTTGTAAATTTACTTAAAACATTATGAGATTTTTTTTGTGTGTGTGGTTACGTGTTGCAATGTATTTAATGTGAGGCCCAAGACAACTCTTCTTCTTCATGTGGCCTAGTGACACCAAAAGATTGAACACCCCTGCAAGGAAGTTTTTAGCTCAAAGAAATAATCTGACCATATGGCATCCTACCTTATAAGGACTAAATTCACAAGCATGGAAGCAACCATCAGAATGAAAAGGAAGTGTTACTGCTTTAAAGCTAGAGTCATCATCCACCGAATAATTGTTGAGGGTAAAGTTTTTCAAGTCTGTCCCTGAGACAGTCTGCCATTGTCTTCCACTTTCCCCCTGAGTACAGGCTATAAACTTTCAGGGAAATGACCTCTGCAATTAAAACAAGAGAGTCAGTTAGTGCTGAATTATTCAAACCTGAATAATTGCTTGATCACTAGTAATTGTGGGCTTTGGAGCTTTTATAGAGTTAAATTTAAGGACTCTGAAAGGTCATGAAACTTCCCTGACGTTTGTTCATGTTCAAGCCTTTTGAGTCTTTACAACTGCACGTCCTAAGTGGGCAAAGAGCGATGACTGGCTTTTGGAAGCTGACTAGAAATGACCAAAGATACCTAAGATGTAATAATGAAAACTGTATGAAGGTCTTAATTTCCCCTTTTACACTGGAAACAGGCCACATCTCTTTCCACAGTGAACTGACGTGCTGGGAAGGAGCTGCTCAATGGGCAAGTCTCCAGTGGGAGGTCTCCAGTGGGAGGTCAGTAACTTTTCAAAAAGATTTTTTGCTCAATGTCTTTTTCACCCCCTACCATCTCTTCAGCCAAAGAGATGAATCTTAAAATTCATTTTCCTCCTTGCTCTGTGCTTTTCTTCACTGGTGTTTTCTTCCTGTGTCATCTACTGCTCATAACATGGGCTGTTTATCTTGAGATTCTAGTCTAGTAGCATGAACAAGAGGGTTTTGGCAGGGTTAGAAGTTGTCTCTCCTTGACTTCTCCATTTCGAGTTCACTTAAGCAATTGTAGATGTAGTTACAGATTTGAAAACTAGAATTAAGACTTGGAAACATGGTCTTTACCATGCTTTTCCCCTTAGATCTCTTTCCTGTCCTGAAGGAGGTAAAAAAGTGTGAATTTTGAGATGCTTTTCAGACCCAATTGCTGCACAGATGAAATTAGGTTAAAAAAACTCTAATGATAAAACTCTATGGCCAAAAAACTCTATGTTCAAAAAACATAGGGTTTTTTGAATGTAAGGTAATTATTTAATAAATAAAAATTTATACTAATCAAGTGCAGGATTAATGGGGGGGAGCATTCATAAAACAACAGCATAAGGACTGCAGGAAGTATATAAAAGAACTAATTTCAAACATCTCTCTCTCTCTCTTTCTCTCTCTTTCTCCCTCTCATCTTAACAGGACTGAAAAGCTAGAAATAGTCAGGGGAGAGTGAAGGTTTCCTATATAGAGGGTCTGGCAGAAGTAAAACCTGCTTCATTGTGGTTGGTAGGGTAATAATATGGGTATAATAATTTATAATTTTTATTTGAACATGTCACCTAAAATGTCATATGGTGTGTTTGAGTGTGATATTGTTATATTATAGAATTGCATGCTTATGATTTTGTAATAAAAAAATTTGTAATGAAAAAGGAATGTTATCTGTGCTGGACTCTGTATAAGTTTATTCTTTTGAATAAGCTATAAGAACATTTCTTCCTTCTCTACTGGCTGAACTGAAGTGGGGAAACTGAGGAAGAAGCTAAAGCTTGGCCCTTGAGGTGGGCTCTTCATTTTTCTATAATTGGGGGGGATATACTATTCATGTTATATTGGTTTCCTGCAGTTCCTGGTTGACAGGGCTTAGGTTGTACTTAAATGGTATTTGATCACTACATATTACTTTTGTGATGACTATATCTTTTAGTGCATTCATAAAGTACCTAAAAATAATTATCATGGGACTTGTTTTACTGCCAAGATTAAATTTACAGCCAATATGCTGATGAGATCAATTCGGTGAACATATATAGAGTTCTTCCTCCTAACGTCAGTGTTAGCGTTACTAAGTGCTGGCAGTGACTCAGGGATAGGCCTCACTGGCAAGCAGGTCACAGTCTAGTAAGACCAAGGAAGAACTGTCCCAGAAATGCAAACTAAATGCCACTAACTTTATAGGCATTTGGAGTATGTAGATCCTAGAAGGCCTCCCCCCCACCCACCAGGCTGGTGATGGATGTGTTTTGGTGGCAAATGTAACTATTAGTTGTCATGTACTAAATGACAGCTATAAGCTAATTTCAATATAAGGTTTCAAAGGAAACCATGCAATAAAAATATAAAAATTGGGATTATCCATGTGTGGTAGCGTCAGGGAAGAGAAACTTCTGTATACTTTTAGGATTAGTAAGTAGGACATGCAGATTAAACTGCTTAAAGACAAACTCACAGGAGAAAAAGTTTATTTGTATGCATACAGAAGAATGCAAAACGAGTAGCTCATTAAATGGTTGAAGTTAGAAGCTTAGTAGAGGAAATTTGGTAGAAGAAAGGGAGTGAGAAAAAAAGGCTTCTATGGGAAGAATACAAAGGTTTCATTAGAGGAGACAAAATAATTTTTAGGAAAATGCGTAGGAGATAAGAAAATCTGTGATAGCACTTGTCTCTGCAGATATGAACGAATTTTCCATCTAAGTCAGGGACCTAAAATCCCCTGGAGAGGGGGATTAACAGTAGGTTTGTTCTCTTTTTCCTCTTGGGAGGAAACTCACCCTGAAGAGATAATTTATGGGAGCCTCATTTCCCAGAAGCTGTTGCTTTTAATCAGATAAGTTCTTAGGAGGCTTTCTGCATCTGTTGAATCTTAAATATCTTCAGCCTAAAATAACCTCCATACCAACTATGGGGTTCCAAGTGAGTTTCCACAATAGGAAAATAAGTTTTTATTTTGTTGTTTTATTTTGTTTGTTGACAGTTGAGTGTGGGACTCCTCTTAGGGAGGCCTGATTTTATTTTGGCCTGCAAAGTGGTAGTGTTACAGAGCAACAAGGGGACACAGGGGCCATATACTATTACTCAAAAGGAACCCCCCAGGTTCGTTATGTCCGCCGCCAGAGGAAAGACATTTCTCAATACCAGAGATTCGTGAAAAGGAAAGGAAATGTTCATTTAATGCTGTTCAGACTTAAAGTAGTGACCTAATGTCTTCATCAAAATTCCCAAGTCCCTTAAAACACCCACAAACACACACTGTCCTTCCATCCCCCTTTGCCCAGTCTGGGGTACTGTATCTCAGGAAAAGAAATAGAAGTCTGTGGCTCAGGTAGCCCCCAGTTCTTCCCAGTAATCCGTCTGGGCTGGTAGGTCTCTCTTGGTTCCCGGCACCATCAGCTGTGTCGCTGGGATCTCTGCTACAGCTGGCTGGTGGTTCCCCCTTCTAAAGGTGCAGGGGTCTCCACTCTGGCAAAGCTGAGAGGTTCTCTCTCCCAGGGCCACAGGAGTCCCCACTCAGCCAAAACTGCGTGGTTCTCTCTCCACTCTGCCAAAGCTGCGTGATTCTCCCTCCTCAATGGCTGCTATGTCTGGGTTTAAATCCCCACGTAATCTTCCTCTGCAGCCCCATTTCCGACTCCTCCTACAGTCAGTTACACCTGCCAGTACTCTCAAATCCTTCCAGCTTTACTGCACTGCCCTTGTGAGTCTGGGCAGGTGTGGCCCCATGTCATGGAGCCAATCTTCTCCAAGCTCCCACGCAGGTGCTGTAACTCGGGGGACCTACTTCCAGTTGTCTTGGTGGGGAAGTTACTTCCATTCCCCTGGCTTAGAGCATGGCCACAGCTAATATCTATGTAATCAGTTAAAGGTTATAGATATGTTAAATGACCACAGCAGAGGTTAGCTGCAAAGCTGTTGCTATGCAAAACAGTTCTCAATGGCCCTGCTCCATTTGTCCCTTCCCCCAGCCCACACCTGGGGGGAGGGGAGAGGACATCCTAATATTTCCTGGACACATTGAGTTCTGGACACCATTTCAAATCCCTATTTGGGGTCCTCCCTCTTGGCTGCACCCTGTTACAGTAGGCATGTTTGATTTTGAAAATTAGTCCCTCCAAACATAGCTTGAACTTGCTATTGATAAGGAACTTAAGAGTTGGAAAATTTTAGTATAAGGTACATAGTTACAAGCCTAGCAAGTAATGTGTATGTTAAAGCTTTTGTTTCAGAAACTACAGATAAGACCCACCCTGGCTCCCGGGAAAACAGCCGACCTCCTGGGGCACTGCTAAAGATCACCACCTGGGGACAAGTGGGGGCATCTGGGCCATTGTGTTTCAGGGAGGGGACCACCTGCCCCTGGGAACAGCTAACCGCCCAGGACTGAATGTTACAGTTTCTTCTTCCTGACCCTCCCTGAATTTCAAAAACCCTCACGGCACCTTGTTTATTCCCTGTTATGAAAAGTTTGGCCTGGAAAGAAAAAGGAAGATGGTCGTTAGGGTGTGAACCTGCCCTCTTCTCAGATCTCTGGCCATCTGAATAAAATGCCCATAAAGATTCAATTGCTGTCATTGCTTTTTGGGTTTGGTAGTGACAGGCAGCTTGAACTCCGGTGTCTTTTCTGGTTTCATTGTGAGTTGGATAAATGGTCTTCACTTGAATTGATGATAATTCCGATTGTTTGTCATGAGTAGGCCCCAGGGGGAGAATGAGTTTAACAGGGGGGAGCTGAAGGCTCAACAATACAGCAGATGCTGAGACTCAAGTGGAGAAGCTGACCAAGAATATCAACCTTGAAGCAAAAATGGCTAAGGGACCTTGAGAACAGTGATACTGAAACCAGAAAAACCAATGTTCATACTGCCTGTCACCTACCAGACCCAATAAGCAGAGACAGGGATTGAATCTTTATGGGCGCTTTATTCAGGTGGTTGGCGATCTGAGAAGACAGTGGGTTTGTATCCTAACAGACCCTCTTAAATTCCATTTTAAAATGGCCCTTTTTATAAAGAAGACAAAGTGTAGGTGAGGGGTTTGGAATTCAGGGAAAAGTTAAAAAAAACTTTTAGATTTAGAAAAGATTAAAAAAACTGCAGCATTCTTGCCCCAAGCGAAGGTCTTTAGCTGTGCCCTAGGCGGTGGTCTTTAGCTACGTCCTGGGCAGTGGTCATGTCACTAGGTACTACAGTGGCTCAGCTACCACCTTGAATTGCTTGTGGTCCTCCTGAGGCACAAAGGTGGGATTGCTTATGGTCTCCTGGAGTCTGGGTGGGTCATTCTTTTGGTTTCTGGAATAATGGCCTTTACAGGCATTGATTACTAAGCTTATTAGCTATTACTTAAACTACAATTTTCCAACTTTCAAGTCCCTCATCAGAGTCTGCTACTAGATTTAAATTGTTGGCCAGGCTCTGCTTGTTGAGAAGTGACATCAATTCCTCACCCCAATCTTTTCAACTGGCCTAATCCTTCAGGATTATCTTCTACTCATAACACTTATTGTACTCGGTGTATTACTCAATATGCACACTCTGAGACATTGAGAGAGTGTAGGGTGGGGATGTGGTGGGGAGAGAGAGAGAGAATTAGTTTAATTATAACTCACATATATAGAATTCACCAACAGGAAAATTTGCTTGGAAGCTTTTTTGTTTCAGCATGTATGTAAATTGTGACATTTCAAAAATATATTTTATTTTGATTTTTTAAATATATGGAGGTTGTGGACACTAATTTTTCCAATGCTTATGTCCTTTAAGTGAGTTAGAGAATGACAGGACTGGGGTGGTGCCCCACCAGGCTACAAGGAGGAAGATGGGAGAATAGACTGAGGAATTAAGGAGAAACACAGTTTGTGAATGCAGCAGATGCAGGAACTTAGACCCTGAGATGCTGAGGAGAGAAATGTTTTCTAAGAATCGCAAGGACTAGTGCTGGAATAGAAATGTAATTCCATTTTAAACTTCCATCTTAAAGGACAAGAAAATTCAGAAAGCTGAGTGATTCCGGTGAGTCTAAGGCTGACAGCCAGGTTACATATAGCACTAATGCGTGGTGAGTGCATAGTTTGTCCTGGTGCATTCCCTAAGCAGAACTGGAAGGAAAGGGTCATGTTTGCAACTGGGATTCTGAAAATACCCTGTGAGATCTTTATTAATTACTTCTTTGTGTGAAGAGTATTTAAGAAGAAAGCTCTGGCTGCTAGGTGGAGGATGAGCTGTAAGAAGTGAGAGTGATATCAGGGGCCTATTAGGAGGCCATTGCAAGTTCTGTGTTAGAAACTATGACAAATTAGAAGTTCGCAGAAAGCCTTCCTTGCATAGCATACTTGAAATTATTGGGTCTAAAAACAATAATGCTCATGGTTCTTAATGTCTGGCTGAACTTGAGGAAAAATAATAGCGTTCTTTTCGAGTCAGAAAGAAAACATGAATTCACAGGGCAAGCAAGCTCTGGAGCAGGAGTTGACCCCAGTGTTTTGTATTAGCTACTTCCTGGCAGCCATTGGTTTGGATTTTAATCAGGCCAAAGCATGGTGGGAGGTCATATCTGTAAGCTGTGCACAAAACTAGGAGCTTCAAGGGATAACGACCTGACCTTGTAGAGTGAACTAAGGGAAAACCTGCCCCCCAGAGTGGGGCTGATGGAATACTTGTCTATTTGACTTTGGCTCTGGGCACAGCAGAAAATAAAAAAGTCTCCCCTGAGAACTGCTGACTATAACCTATACTTATGCAGCAAGTTTTGTCTCTGAATTCATAAAAGTTGGGATGCCCTGAAACTCTGAAGCTTAAAATGTAGTGTTACTCAGACTCCCAAGGTCCTGGAAAACTCATATACAAACTCTCTCAGGAAGAATGCAGGTTAAAATCCAAATGTAAGAATTTCACATTATTTTATGAGTTCAAAATCCTGAAGACATGAGAAAACAAGCCTCTGTGAATCAGCAGAAACTACGAACTACAGCATCAAAAACTAGATACACTGGAGATGATGCAATACAGATTATAAAAATAATTATATTTTATAAGCCATTTAAAGAAATAGAAAAGTAGGAAGAAATTATGAATATCAACCTCATAGTTTTGAAAAAGAACCAACAACTTGTAAATTGAAGTACAACTGACAGTTGTATGGAAGCTGTGGTGTTTATAGGAAAAAAAGTGTTTTTTGTTTTTTGGTTTTTTTTTCCAGGAAGCTCAGTCAATGTGACTCACAAAGAGCCCGAAGCCAGTGCTCTGAGTGAAAAGATGACATGTCTGCCTCGGCTCTTTCCTGAGACAGCAGGCAATTTTAGTCAGATTCCCACCTGGCTTTTCCTGTCACTTTATCCTCAGGTGCAGTTTTAATCTTGCATTGTTCAAGCCAGTCAGTCACTGTCACTTTTTGTTTCAGCAAGGTGTTTTATCCAGGGCTCTCTGGTTTTCCTCAAAATCTTTTCAAGGGCAATGTGCTGTTAGAAGCATGGCTGAAGGAGGTGAGTGCTTGGTCCTGAGGCATGGCTTGTCTTGGGCTTTCTAAATGGAAAGTACAGTTGTCTCTTGACATTTGTATTGTACCTTACATGACACCTTCAATAAAAAAGAGCCAATCATTTTGCAACTACTTTTAAGTGATGCTTTCTGCTTTCTGATGACTGTGCCACCCAGGCTATTGCCTTACCTCTGAATAAATCCCAGTCACCTTCCAAGAGTCTGGGGATTGCTTTCCATAACCTTCCCAGTCCCATCAACTTCCCGTTTTTCCTCTGAAATTACTTCAAATCATCTTCAAATTCAGCATTTTGGCGATGGACCTGACTAGTTTAAATAGTAAACTTTTATATTTTAGAGTAGTGTCATGTTTACAGGAAATTTGCAGAGAGTGTGGAGTGCCTGTGCACCCCTCATGCCCTATTCTCACATCTCTTACCTCAGTTTCGTTCATTTGTCAAAACTAAGAAATGAACATTGGTACATTACTATGAGCTAATCTCCACATGTTACGTATTTTTCCAGCGATGTCTTGTATCCACCCAAGATCCCACATTAACTATAGCCATCATGTCTCCTTGGATTCCTCTCGGCTCCGACAGTTTTCCAGTTCTTGTTTGTGATGACCTCGATAGTGTGGAGGAACATTGGTTAAGTATTTTGTAGAATGTTCCTCCATTTGAATACTTCTAATCTTTTTCTCATAATAAGGCTGGGATTAGAGATCTTTGGCAGGAGGATCACAGAGGCAAAATGGCATTTTGTTTTAAATCGATATGTTTTATCACCATTGCCCTCGATGTGACTGAGCTGGTTGTTTCTCCGGCTGATCCACTGTAGAGTTACTTTTTTGTTTTTCCCTTTCAGCACTGTGTTCTTTAGAAGTAAGGCGCTGGGTGCACCCGCATTCACAGAATGCGGGGAGTGGGTAAGCTCCACCTCCTGGAAGGGAACGAACTGTGGGGAGCAAAGCATACCGCTTTGGCTCATGCACTGTTTTGAGCTGAAGGAGTTCTGGAGTCAACAGACACAGAAAGAAGCCTTCCCCAAAATTCCCTGATACCTGACTAAAAGAATAAACTTCTGAACGATGAGGACTGCCATGAATCTTCTGTCCTGGGGGAGTTTTGTGGCCACGGAGAAGATAGGAAGCAGGTGCTGAGACCAACCTGCAGAAGCAAACTGGGTCCTCCGCTGGTGTCCCTCATACATCTGCCTACCACAGTTACCTGCCCTTGGAGGCCTAAAACCTTCTTCCTTTGTCACTTCTCTACAAATTCATTGTTCTTCGCTAAGATGGTAATAAGCCCAAATTTTAACCACTTCTCTGAGTGCCTCATCACTGAAGTTCTCCCATGTGAATGTTCTCTACACACGTTACTACGCTACTGTTTGTCTCTTGTTAATCTAAAAAAGTCTAATTTGTAGGAATCCAGCCAAAGACGTTAGGGGGAATAGAGGAAAAATAACATTTTCCTCCTCTACAGTTCCTTCATACATTATTTGGAACCCTTCACTAAAGGAGATTTATCTCTCCTCCTCCATTTATTTGTTCAGCTGTTTATTGACGTCACTGGATCTGATTTTCACTCCTCTTCCGAGTCTTCCTTGTTAGGCTGGATATTTTATTCATCCTACGTCTTGATTCTCAAGCCTGCTTTCCTTTGGATACTGCCTCTGTCACCAAATTTTCTGTTTTCTCCAGACCTTAGCCTGCTTGTTTTGGGAGGAGGGTGAGTGGTAGAAAGGAGTAAATAAAAAAGAAAGGAAAGGCTCACATTGTGGGGTGAAAAGGTGTGGAGAGAAGAGAGTATGTCTGGATTTAACACACATGCAGTGATGGAAAATGCAGCAGAAGCAGGAAATTAGAGCAAGAGGTGACATTGAGACAGTACACTCCCAGATAACTCGTAGAAAACATGTGGGGAGCTCAGGAATTTCTACACTTTAAGGTAAAAGGCTATTCTGGGAGGATTCTGTGGACTTCCAGATGGCACACATCCAGGTAACGGTGAAAGCTAAAGAAATAGGATCACGGAGGCCTTAGAGATCAACACATCAAGTTCCCGAGGATGAAGAATCTGTGGCCTGAGTGTTTTTTGTGGATTACCTAAGGTCAAAGTTGTTCCCAATAGAGCCAGAATTAGAAGTGAGGCTTCCTGATTTCCCACCTAATTCTTATTCCAGGATGCTGCAGCTGTTTCCTTGTAAACTGATTCTATTACTAATAGATTGAGGTTTCCATTCCCTTGGGAAGTTTGAGGCTATAACTAGAAATAGCCTCAATAGGAAAGGAACAACTCAGAGAGACCAAATTCCGTTTTTGGTTATTTAAATGTTAATACCTTGGCACTTGTCCAGGCAACTGGGAGATTAGAAGGCAGCTAAGGAGCTGTGCCTATTCTGGAAAACTCCAGTGCCTGCTTTTGGTTAAGTGACTCTTTACGGTGCTTGCAGGCAGGATCGGAGAGAAAAGAGATCCGTAATGGAGCCCAGCTATCCTTTCCTCTTGTGTCAGCGGCAGCATTTCCCTGCATCTCTCTAGACCAGCGGAGGCATCCAGCGAGCTATTGTATCGGACATGCTTCTATGAAAAGGCTGGATCTTTCTGAGGAAGCAACCTGTGGCTGTAGAAAGGACAAAGTTCAGACAGGTGCTTGGTCAACGTTTGTGTATTTCTCTGTCAGAGCACGTGCGCCAGTATTCGGAAGTCTTAGCTGCTATCGTTCCAATGCCCACTTAAAGCCAAAACTCCAAACGGGCAGCCAAACTAAGTAGTTAAAGATCTGGTGGTTTGGTTTCCTTTTCGACAAATATCTGGGATTTTGTAACAGCTAGATGGTTTGGTTTAAAACTTACAGTTTTTGTCTGGTTTGGTGTGATATACTCATCCACTAATGAGGCTTTCTTTATTTGAGGCATTTGCCAAGTCTTGGTCCAGTTTCAGGCTGTGGCTGAAAGGAAGCCACTGAGCAACCAAATGTGTCAGTGACCTTGGGTTTAGCAGCTCATGAGCTTTTGTACAAGAACCCTTGGGAAGTACTGAAAAATAAAGAAGAAAATTAAAATTCTCCATTTTTGAATTATCAACTATAGTCACTTTCACATTTTAGTAATATTTTTATCTTGTCATCTTTTCATTCTGTTAAAACATGGGTGCTAAAAAAAATTACACATCTCTTATCTATATTTTGTTTCCTTACATAGCAAATCAGCATTTTACATGCTAATAGAAACTAAAATATTATGTTAACTATCATATTAATTATATGGCACTCCATAATCTACTTAATTGATTTTCTACCAGTATTTATTATTTAGATAGTTTAGAATAATTATATAAGTAAATATTTTCTTACATTTTGGTTTTTCTAAATTTTGAATTTTTTATTCAGATAATTACCCAGAACTGAAATTGTCTATGACTTTTCAAAAAGTTTCAGTTGACCAGGTCTTCAAAAGGCTCATATCTTCCAGATTTTTCCCATGAGGCCGAGACCAATACCTGAATTATGGTAGTGATTCTAAAATATATTATCATTAGAAATTTAAAAAATACTTCTGTACTTCAATTTTAAAGCTATTTTTGTCTGCCCCCAAATAAAATGATCACATAGTAAGTGATTTACACTTATTTGCAATCAAAGGCATGTATAATGAAGTATATCTTTATCCCCTGTATTCTTTCAAATAACCAAGATAGGCCAGATAACTCAATGTCAGAATTTGGGCTCATGGGCTTTAACTATTTGTTTTCTTTGTGCTATCAGATTGGAAAGAGATCCAGAAAAGCTAAGAGGTGGGGGTGGGGAGTTGTGGCTAAATCCCTTAAGGAGAACCAAAGTTTAAGGTAGAAAAATTAGGTATGGTGTGGAAACAAAAGGACAATAGGGCAATGGTGGCTCCAAAATTTCTCTATAGAAGAGGATTAAAACAGAAAAAGCCATTTTGTATTTCAGTTAACAGGAAGTTCAGAGACAGATAGTTCCAGAATTGTATAATAGGTCAGTGATGTTACCTAGGATCTAGGCTCCTTCTAACTTTTTACTCTATCATACCTGGCACATTGGACATAAGATAGCATTACATCCTTGTCCAAAGAAGCCCAAAGGTCTCCCCAGGCATTCAAGATATCCTCAGAGAAGAAAAAAGGAAAGATTTCTTATTGGGTGTCTTTTTTTGTATCATAGAGAAAGATATTTTCTAGAATCCTGTGACAAATTTGTTGTCAGATGCCAATGGACAGAACTGGCTCTTATTTATGCATCTGAGCCAATCACTGGCATGGTAGTCTTCCACCAGTCAGAGTTCAGTCTCTAGGGAAAGGGAAATGGTTCATCTTTTTCAAAAACTTTGTTGCCCATTGCCTGGACAGAAGCAGGATGCTTTTAGCAAGGATGGAAGAGTGAATTTGGTGGGGACACCACAAACAGCACCTGCTATAGCCAGCATCCTGATTAAAGACCAAGTGATTTCTTTATGCTGTTTTTATATAAACATTTTTTTATTAAATTTTGAATTTCTTTTTTTTTTCTTGAAGTAACATGCGAGTGTGGAAGGTGGAGGGTGACTAAAATTATGAAGGGCTAAAGTTCTCCAAAAGCCACTCTGTCGCTCCTCTGCAGAAAGATGGGGAAACACATCCAACTCAAAAGTAGTTTAAGTGAAGCAGGAAAATAATAGACTTTGAAGCAAAATAGAGAAGGTTAGGGTAATTTCTCTTACTTGTGTTGGAGATTACATGATAGAGGTCTATCTTCTGAAGTATGCTAGCTCAGACTGACACAGAAGTTCAGAGTCAGGGCGGCCGATCGACAACAAACAAGAATGAAGAAGAGCTATTCTTGTTCTACTAGTCTGTGTGAAATATTGGAACTCATTTACGGGACCATAGGAATTTAAGACTCTAGGATGTAACTAATGAAAACCACAGAACTCTTCCTTATTTTACACCCTGCTAAATGCCATAGCAAGGCTTTGACGCTCACATGGCAGTTAAAGAAATTGGCTTGACTATAAGGGAAGCTCCTGTTTGTTCTCCCCAGGTGAGATATCATCTCCTCTGGCAAGCTTGTCTTGATTTTCAAGGTGGCGACTGGTTCTCTTTCTGTGGGACCTCTTACCTCACCCATGAGGGTACATTTACCGCTCATGCTGTGGTCTGATGCAAGGAAAGCATAGTAATAATGACATGAATAATGAAGATTGAATTAATAAGTGAATGGAATTAAACAAAAGAATGAATTAAATAAATGACAACACTCAGAAAGAAATTCCCTTTGTTCTTCAGAAGAGTCAAGATAACCAGAGTAGATTTTAAAATATACATATATGATAAATTTTTTTGAACATTCTTCTTTCATGTCTAGTAATCTTATTTAAACAAATTCTTTATTTCTAATGCAGAATTTTACCCAGCCTTAAAATTAACAGCTGATTTTTCATAAAATTAAAAGGGACAGATTGTATTATGAGATTTGTGCCCTAAAACCAAAGTCCCTGTTTCTTCTGTACATTTACAAAGACCTAACTATGTTTGCAAAAAGCCTGTTTACTCAATCTGTATGCTAATAAAAATGGGAGTCTGGAATCTGACCTTTCTTGTTTAAACACACTTACTGGGAAGTGTTTGGTTTCCTAATCTCAATAATGAAGAAGATAATTTTTAATTCTGAATATCTAAAGAAAACTTTAAAAACATCAAGTCAGATTGTATTCAATATTATTAGGCACTCCCAGAATCCTAGCACATGGTAGTATTTATGATAGTATTATCATACAAATTATGTTCTTACAGTCCATATGATAGCGTATTTATGTCAAATATGGAATCAGGTGGTTGAAAAAGATTTGAATATGGCCAGTGTTACAGCTTGATTATTAGTAAGTTGTGCATAAAATAAATATTATTATAACCACTTGAAGGACTGTTCAACACGGGACAATCATCTTGGAAGGAGCACTGGCCAAGGAGTCATGAAAAACCCAAGACTGGGTTTTGGTTGTACCTTAGAACATTCATTATTTCCTTCTGAGCCTCAGTTTCCTCAGTTTCCTGTCTCAGTAGTAGTTTAGAGATAAAATGAGGTGATTGTGTCAAAGGACTTTGAAATCTGTAAAAGTTAAAAAATTTCCAAGTATTATAATTTTTAGTCACAAGAATCATATTGAAAGCCCTTAGACATCCAGCAGGGGATCTGAGTGTGTAATGAGTTGAAAGGGGATTTATCTATTTAGTATCAGGAAGAAATAAAAAAAAAAAAACATTAGATCAGTAGAATCATATCTATGCATGAGATACTTACATTTTTTATAAGAAAAAAAATTATTGATTTAATGTGGCCTCTTTGCCATCCTGTCTTAGACATTACTTCCATTGGGACTTGATCAGAGAAGATGTTAAGTTAAGCAGTCATCTAGGAAGAAAGGACTCAAAATTTGCTACACATTTAAGAAATAGGAAAAATGAAACCTGGAGGTATAAAGAGGAATTGGGAAGATGGGAAGAAAATCTATTTTCTATTAAGTAGTGCACATAATCTCTTTGCAATGTGTGTATCTGGGGGAAGGGAAGAAGAAGACATCCTTCTGCTCCCACAAAAAAAAAAAAAAAAGAAGAGGAAGAAGAAAAATAAGCGCATACTGGCTTTTGATGGCTAGAGATGAAGTACAGCTATTTAATCTCCAGATCGCCCTCGCACTGTGTGCCTCTATTGTGCTGTGGTTGCCTCTGAGAGGCAGTTCTGTTGTGCCTGTTAATTTCAGCACAGTGTGAATCCCCCCCTTACTTAAAGAGAATAGTTAGTTCAATTGATACACATTTCTCTGAATCCACAAATCAATAAACCGCTTGGAAAGAAGTGTGAATCTTCCTGCAAGGTCTCCTGATAGAAGACACAAAGAATGGCAATAAGATCTGAAGTCCCCAACTGGGATTTAAGCCTGCTTTCACTTGTCTGGTTTAGCAGATGACGTCAATTGGCAATGGCTTATGAATATTATCTCTATAACCCTCTTACTATGGGCCTTTTGCTCTTCCAGCTGGGTGTCTAAGGGCTGGCATACAATTTCATGTCATATCTTGAGAATCAGTAGAGCATGATTTTTTACTTACAGTGGAACTGGGCAGTGGGACAGGAGCTGATGGAACCAATCCAGCTGTAGGGTCTGAAATACGAAGTAGCCTGCTGAGTAAGGTGCAAAATCATGGAGTATGGCAATCTTTGGGCCTAGTCCAAACTGTGGACAAAAACCAATCGGCACCTAGTCCCAGGACACAGAACTGGGCTGGGTTTAAGAGGCAGAATTCCAGGAGTGGAAGCCAAGGCAGTAGTCTATTTTATCAGCCAGAGCTCTTGATTAAAAGCAGTAGAAACTTACACTGGCTATCTCAAGCAAAAAGAGAATTTATTATAAGACGACCGGGGACTTGTGAAATTGATTGCAGCCTAGAGAACCTGGCTTGGGAAAAAGGAAGAAACATTCACAAAAACTCAATTCCTGGTGATTTAAAAACCTAAATATAAACAGTAAACTATAAAGCTTTTTAGAAGATAGTACAGGAAAATGTTTGTGAAGTCGAATTTGGGATGGATTTTTCACAATACCGCCAAAACAGTCCATAAAGGAAAAGATTGCTTTGCCTACTACATTAAGATTAAGAAATTTATCTACCAAGACACCTTAAAAAGAGTGAAAAGACAAACTATAGAATAGAAGATGTTTGTGATACCTACCAAATATCTAGATCCAAAATATATAAAAAGCTCATACAAATAAGAACTATGAAAAAGACATGTAACTGAATAGAAATTTGTACATAGAACTTGAATGGGCATTTAACAAAAGAGGAAATTAAGATGACTAATAAGTAAATTAGAATGTGCTCAGCCTCTTTGGAAATAAAGAGAATGCAAAATAAAACCATAATGAGGGATCATTACGCATCCACCAGATCGGCAAACATTTAAAATAATCAGACAATACCAAGTGGAGGTGAGGCTGTGGAACAAGAGGATTTTCATCCATGTCAGCAGCATAAATGGGCTCAAGCACTCCAAATAAACTACATCTGTATACAACAACACAGACAAATCTCATGTGCAATATAAAGTTCCAAAATAGGTGAAGAGACCAAACTAAAGGAGCTGTTTAATTTAATTCTAGGTGGTAGAATAAAAGAAAAGCAAGAAAATAATCATCAGAAAAGAAGGGCTGTGGTTATTTCTAGGAGGGAGAGAAGACTGCAGTTGGAGAAGGGTATGTGGGAGCGGGGTTCGAGTGCTGGCGATGTCTGCAACATGCAAATGAGGACAACCCACAGAGGCATTGCACATGCCGTCCCTGCTGGAGTCAGGCTGGCTCGCTGGGGGCAATCTCACAAAGACAGTGTCAGTGGCACATGTGCAGATCCCTGGGCAGTCTGCAGATGTCTAGTAGATCCAGATAGAAGACTCTGGGGGAGGAACCTCGACTCTTGGGCTTTGGGGCTTTTCAGCTGCAATGATAGAACTGTGGCTCCAGCCCTGTACCATGAGCTTCCTCTTGTGTTGGCGGTCGCATCGTGCCTTCAAACCCTGGGGCTGGTGTCTAAGCCTGGTTAATTGTAGCTCTATGACATAGCATGCAAGTTGACAGACCTTGTCAAATCAACATCTACCCTCAAATGGGATACTCAAAGGACTGTGGTCCAAGTCTCACTGTTGACCAAGTGAGACTGCCTTAAACACTAGGCCATAGCCCATTTCTGTGGAGCATTGAAGGAAACCAATTTTTTTTTTCTAAGAGGCCAATGGACAGGAGAATTAGTCTTGGGCAAGTTTAACTCCTACATCTGGGTTTAATTTTCCTACCTGCTGGTGAGGTTTCATGGTTGTACAATATTATATTTTTTTTTGCCAAATTTATACATATTTTACATGCTTTTCCTCTCTGTGCCATCTTTTATAATAAAAAAAAAGGAAAGAATATTGGAATCAGGGGGACTCCAGAGGCTGTGGGCAGCCACCACAGCCAAAATTCCAATGCAAACATGGCCTGGTCCTCAGGCTGCTATGACCCAGGCTTGCATCATTCACACTTGACTCAAAGTCCCGGGACAGAGGAGAGTTACCTTGAAGCAGTGATAGCTTCCAAATATACTACAGGGCCAGCCAACCCAGACATTGTAGAACAGAAAACCTTACAGACTAAATTAAGATGCTCAAGTGACATTTATTAAATGAAATAAAACACACAGGAGAAGCAAGGGGAAAAAACTGGGGTAAGGTAGCCTGCTTAGGATCCATGCACGTGGAAGCGCCACACCATCTGTATCCTAGGATGTGCAGCGTTCAGATTCCTGACACGACCACTGGCCTGCAGTGACTGCGGAACGCTGTGGACAGCTTGTTGAAACATGAGAAAACCATACACAGAGACAACCAGGTCCTGTGGGGAAATAGGGACGGAACGGCCACTCTCTGTAGTGGGGAGCACGCCGTTCTCCCACTGGAGCAGGCTTTTGTTGGGTTCATTTACACAGGAATTCAGGTAAAGCTCATTAATCATTGCCAGGAAGTAAGGATCAAACAATAGATAACAAGAAAGTCTGAGGGCCTATTTTGAGTCAGGGTCAGATAGCTAAAGAGCTGTAAAACTTTGAGGAACAAACTTACTTCTTGCTTGGACCCTTATCATTTCATTGAGAGCATTCCAAACAAAGCAGGTTTCACAGGATTTTACATATTCTTTCTTAGGCCTGATCACCTGAGGAACCCACCCTTTCCAGCACAGGGCTGCACCACACTCTGTCATTGTTTCAGGCTTAGGTGGGGTGAGGGAAGTAAGGCAGCCAAGAGATTAGGAGATTTTCTTGCAGACAGTGAGGACTCAGGCTATATGTCAAAGCCAAGGGGTGAGGGTCCATCAACCCCTTTTGCTGTAGCCCCCAAAGTCCTTCTTTGAGGGCCTTCCACATGATCATGCCTGTCTTAGGTCGTTCCCCCCTTGGGAAACCTTACCCATCATTGGCTAACTAACCAAGCATTGGGGGCCAGGCAGGGTGAAATAAAAGGAGCAGAAGTGGTGATCCTGCCAAGGAGATAAGCTTTTGTCTCCTTGCTGGCTTACGGTTCAAGGTCGTTCCCTCAGCCTTATCTTTGGCCGGGGTTACAGCTTCTGATACCAGGCAGGGCGGTTCCCAACAGATTCCCACCTCTCAATGCCACATCAGTTTTCTCCACCAAAGGTGTGGTTAACGAGGACCACAATTGAGGTTTGAGCACATGAGCTCACGGATGGCTGATGCCTTGGGTCACATACTTGTCCTATTGGAGACACATAGGGACAAGTACAACTAGTCACAGCTGGAGCTTGTCAATTAGCCTGAAGAGCAGCCATGGTTTTATCTGTGTTTCTTGGGCAGAGGACACATGGAGCCAGAATGGGTGACACCCAAGGAGATGAAGTAAAGCTTCATATGCATTAAGTGTTCATATGTAGTTAGTGTATCTTGAATATTTAGTGCCTCATGTATATTTAGTCACATCTATGTTTAGTATACAGCTGCTTTATGAATATTTGGCATCTGTTGGTCCTTTCTTTCCTCTCTGGTTGGACACACACACTCTACCTGCCAGCTTCCTATCTTATGCTTATCGCACCCTAGAAGCTCTGCCTACCTCCAACAAACTTTTTGCTTACAAGCTACTTACCTATACTGAAAACACTTTTAAAGTTTCTGCCCATTTTTTAAATAAACTATCCACTTATTTATCTGGTATAATTGAATATTATCAAAAGCAAATGCACATTACATCTTTGATTGGCTGAGATTAAGTCATGCATCCTTCCTACTGGTTATACTAGGACAGGGTGAAAATAATGCAACCCATTTGGGTTCTGAGATAGGGGGTGAGCCCTGCTTCCTTCCAAGAATGTGCATACAGAAGAATTTTCCCATAAAGGAGCTCAGGGTATAAATAGGAAGGAGGACATTGAACTCTAAATGACCCTAATGAACTAATTAACAAATGTCAGATATATATAAATATATGATATTTGCAAGGGAGTGGGACTTGGGAATAAAGTTAAAGTTTAGCAATTGGAAATGAGACATTGCAACTCATTGAGTCAGTAGCAGGAATGGTCTGAGTGTGAATCCAGGAGTGAATGCACTGGGATATTTAAGAGCCTCTCTCTTGAGGTCAGAATAGCTACATGGTTGGGGCTTTGAAAATTGAACTGAGCTTCCAGATTGTGATTAAGTGTCTCCAAGTATGGAGGGTAGAAGGAATGTGGTAACTGTGGCCTGAGAATGTCTCTCAGATTTCCTGGAGTCCTGCTCTGCCAAGAATTTCTGCATTTCTGGTAATTGTTACAGAAACTCCTTGGTGAAAAGTCCAACAATTTCCACCAATCACTCCTCTGGAACATTACTTAGATAATGGATCTCTCTCTGCATTATCTAAGTGACATATATGTATATGCTTGTCACACACACGCACACACACACACACACACACACACACACACTTAAAAGGAAGTTATATTAGAATTACCTCTTAACAGCGGGGTATGTTGTGGGTACTAACTACCTGTAGATGATGCCTGAGGCTCTAGAGGAGCCTGGGTTTCTCAGCAATGCACTGTCTGAGTTATTTCCCTAAGAGCCTTCTTGGTAAGTTGCTTACAGTACTATCCTAAGCTTGGGTGCCTCCCAGATTTGAAATGTCTTTGAGGAAATTGTTTACAACTCCTTTCTACTCTGATTAAAACATGTTCTTTCATTAACCCCATCCGGGGCACAGAAACACTCTGCAAAGCGCCTTTCCTCATCTCCCTGCACACACTGATTATAGAGCCGCACTCTGTAAGTAGAGCCGCACCCTGCCTAAACTATGATATGAAAGACTCGGCAAACATCTGACTTGTATGTTCTCACGTCCCTCCCGTAGGGCACAGGAGAATTCAGGCCCTGGGAACAGCTTTTTAGAAAAAGGTAAAATAATGACAATTATACAGATTTAAAAACTGACCATGTATTATAGATTTTATTTTACTCATATATGAGGTGATGGCGATCAGAATATGCCACCCCAATAAATGCCACTTATTACCTTGAGCTGAGGGCAATTGAGAATCAACAGATGCAGGAAGAGTTCTCTGTTCCCCCGACCCAGCCATCCCATCCACCTAAAAGCAGAGTCGCCCTTTGTGCAGGTGTCCTGTCCGCTTCTACCCGCAAACCATTCGCTCCGCCAGGAAGAGAGCGGCACTGGAGCCTGAGAATCAACACAGATAATTTTGCACAACAGTTTTTTACTTAAAATAAGACTTCCACTATTTTTCTCATATATTTTCAGTCACTTCTCCCTGACTTACCATCTCTTGAAGCCCGAACCTCCTTTTCTTTGTTAAAATGGCATACAAGCCCCTAATTCTCACCTCTTCTTTGAGATTCACATATTTTCTGTGAATGCCAATGCAGATAAATATTAATAAAATTGTGTGACTTTCTCCTAATATTCTTTTGCTAGTTTAATTTGTAGGCTTCCTGGTACTGTACGTAAGAGGGTAGAAGAAAAGACAGAGGGAACCAGGCAGATGCTATAGCTGGTTCGAAAGAAAAGGTAAAATACCTAGACTTCTCTGGAAAGGAAAGGAATATTGAAATAAATTGCCAATGGAAGCCAAACTATTTTTTCCCTGGGGAGAAGAGGAAACAATTAAATCTCTACCAGACTGGACAGAATTTACATGTCTATCGGTTACGTGCAACACAAAAGGGTTACTAAATGTTTTAAGAGCAATAAAAAGTTATAATCCTACAGGCTTTCTTTAGCAGGCTCATTATATATCAGGGTTTTATTCCTTGAGACTTATAATATTCTCAAGGTTAATGTGCTGCAGGTTTAAAGATTTTTTGGAAGGACACACTGAAAAGCCCTTAGGGTTGCTTGAGATTGGATTTTAGATGCTTAATTTTACAGAACTGGGAAATCAATTACTATGCCAGCTTCTTGGATGTCAAGAATGGCCAGTGTTTCACACAATCCCTGCCAGGCAATGAAGCAGTCAACGTTTTCCCCATTCACAAATTCTTCATACCAACTGTTCAGCTTGACATTCTCTTAAAGAAGTCACAGTGTTTGATACTTGAGCCTGAGGCCTTTAGAATTAAGAAATGTTTGTAGTATTTATTCTGGCCACGCTGATCTGTTTGTGTTATCCCCAAGGTGTTATTTGCTGCTCATGCAGTTTCTGGGGGGAAATAGATAGAGTCAGTCCTCATTATTCACGGATTCCATATTTGCAAATCTGTCTACTTGCTAAAAGTTATTTGTAACCACACAATCAATACTCAAGGTGCTTTTGTAGTCATTCACAGACGCACACATGGGTAGGGTGGCAAAAAATTTGAGTCACCTGATACATATGTTCCCAGCTGAGGTTAAGCAAGGCAATGAATGGTCTGCCCTCTTGTTTCAGTTCTCATGTGTCCGTTGTGGATTATTGAGTTCCACGTTTTTCACACTTCCGTGGGATTCTGGGTTGTTGGTGGTGATTTCACTGTTTAAAATAGTTCCCAAGTGTAACGCAGAGGTGCTGTCTATTCGCTAAGTGAAGGAGTCTGCCGGGTGCCTTACGGAGCTTGTGTTGGATGCAAATATGTGTTAGATAAGTTTCGTTCAGGCGTGAGTTATAATGTTGGCATGAGTTTAATGTAAATGAATCAACAATGTATATTAAGTAAGGTGTTCTAAAAAGAAACACATATAAAACACGGATTCTACCCCTGTATTTCCCCTAGGAGCAACGATTTAGTATTTGCTAAGTCAGTGTTTGTGGCGACTTTATAGAACTTCAGTACCGCAAATAATGAGGATTGACTGTATCTATCTCAGAGGGTGTTGGCGTGTACAGTGAGGTGTTACTTTCCTGGTCACCATGCAATCCACTTGTGAGCTCTCCTTTTATGGTTGGCATTGGCATCTTTTGGTTTGTTGGAAGAGATTTGCCTGTTTCCTTAAGACTTGGTTGAGGTAAAAGGGCAGTGTTCTTTGGTAAAATTTTTTTCTCTTCTCTTTGGAAGCAATAAAAGTAAAATCCAAAAACTGTAGCGCTCTTACTCCAGGTTGTGCTGAATTACCAGTGAATTAATTGCCCAAATGTTTTATCCTTAGCAGTTTGCAGAATTTCAAGTGGAATCCTGTTTATATGGTTTTCATTGCCCTTTTACATTCTGACTAACCTTTCCATTGACACCTTGGCCCTTTGTCTTTGTGGGTTTTTGAAAAACTATAATTAATACATGAATGCTGAGCAGACTACATTTATTTTACAGTTTCATGCACTTGTTTCTTTAAAGGGAAACCATGTGGGCCCTCCTACACACGTGTACACACACACTCATTAATTGGGGTCATCTGAGAGCAGGCAGCTAGAGGTGTGGGAAGGAGGAAGGGATGATAATATTCCAACAGGAAAATTGTTAAATGCCCCTTCACTGAACAGTTAGATGCAACAATCACCTTGCCATTTTCATCCAGGCCCGCAGCAGCTGACATAGACTAATATGAGGTTACAACATTTTATCCCCACTTTTGACAACAAAGTACAAACAGACTAGACGTGGTAAAAGAGAGGAACCGTGGAGGTAGGTTGAGTTAGGTGCCTGACTGCCCTTAGGCAACCTCCCTCTGAACCCCCACTCCTTTGGTTGTTGCTGTTGTTTTTCCCTCCAGGTGCAATGAAACAATGTGGCCTCTTTTCTACTTGGAGAATAGGGTCTGTTCACAGTCATCACCACCTTCACGCAAACCTAACTTTTAACTTTTCTTCTCTCAGGTGTTTTTTATTTTTGCCTTGTCTATCATGGCACAGCAGAAGAATGATTCCTTCCTGGAGGAGTTCCAAGCATGGGTGTGGAAATGGAGGCAGAAAGGACCCCTGTTAAAGATACCACATTAGGCTGCACAGGGGCTGCTCCGGTTAGGGACAACTAAAGAAAGCCCAGGAGCATGGAGCTCTAAGGGAATAGACAGGGAGGGAGGCTTAAGAGTCTGGGCTATGCCACTCACTAACAGTGTGAGTTTGGGTAATTTTCATAACTTTTCGAAGCCTGTTTTCTCATCTGTTGCAGGGCTCAGCAAACTTTTCTGTGAAAGGGCAGACAATAATTACAGGCTTTGTGGGCAACACAGCCTCTGCAGCAATAGTCACAGACCATACGCAGACTGAAGGGCCCTCTCTGTTCCAGCACAATCTCATTGGTGGAAACAGGCTGCAGACTGACTTCACAGGCATATTCGGCTCACTGGGCTGTCATTTGTTGACTCTCGATCTATAAAATGATGATAATAATTGTACTCAACTCCAGTTATTGGGAAGATGATATGGCTGTGCCACAGAAAAGATACAGTATAATGTTTAGTTTATAAAAAGTATTTTTATTGAAAAGATAATTTTAAAAAGATATAATCAGGATTTTTCACACAGATATATATTAAAGATTTTACTAAACCCCTTAATAGTGCAGGAATTAGGCAGATATTATATCTGGTTCAAATGAGATATAAAAAATATCCCAGAGATATAAATCGAAAATAATAAAATTAATTTTCAATTGATGCAAAATTTTCTTGGGGGAGAGACATTATCCTTTCTCCAGACAATTCATTCACATGTTCATGCCAAGAGTTATTTTCATCTCATTGTAATTTTCCACGACTTATACAGTTGAAAAATAGCTCAGAGGTGATGAGAAGCCAGAATCAAATGACTCAGAATGATGTGCTCTGAACAATGTATAATTTGCCACTGGAGAAATCTTGTAATCATATTTGCTTATTCCAAGCTTCTTTATTCACTCAAATTTTTACCTATTATCTTTATTGCTCAGTTGCCAATTAGGGCTCCTCCATCCTTTGAGGCTGAAATAGAATTGGCTCAGATTCCATATGTGTGTGCTCTAGGGTTTTCTTCAAATTAAGGCTCACTTGAGGTTCCCGATTCTTCCACGTGACTTCAGTGGGTGGATTGTTTTAACCAAATGTGCAGTGGTGTTCATTTTTGGCATGATGTGATGCAGTGTGAGATGCGTTCCCAGTGACTCCATCCATGCCTTTGAGATATCACCAACTTGAGGCTCTCTGAATGCAAGGGGCAACAGAACATATACATCCCAATAATGCAAACAGTTTCAAATGATCACAGCTCCCATTGGCTTCCCTATCATTAGGGATTTCCTACTGCTGACATTTCTTGCAGGCTCCAGCCAACCTGCCTACCAGCTCTTTCTCTCTTCAGACACCTCCCTTGCTGCATCAGTTTTAAATTCTTGTTCATTTCTTGTGTTCACCAAGAGCTGAAGGCAGAGGTGGGGTGGGAGTTCCACTCCATAGTCATTTTTGGATCTAAGTCAGTAGACTAGCCAATAACTTGAACTTTACTATTCATGGTGCTAGAGGAAAATAAAAAAATTCTACAACAGTACTTTTTTAACTAACTGCAGTGAAAGACCAATTTTTATTTAGTACTTTATTTCTAATCTGTCATGGACCAATGCTTTTTATAAAATATGATAAAGATAAATTATTGATCACATGTTTAGCATCACATGTTTCAGCAATATTAAATTACTGATACAATTTCTAAATGCTTGTTTACATCTCTGTACTTGTCACAGACTGGGAAAAATTGTTTATGGACAAGTTTGCAGCCCACATTTGGAGTAGTTTTGACTTGGAGGGTCTCACACTGGTAATTAAATATTCTAGCCTAGAAATACCATTATTTCTTCTTAAAACTCATTGGCCAACACTAGTCATATGTTCCCTTCCCCAAGAGTAAGAAAGTCAAGTTTAGTCCCACTGAGTGCCCTCAAGATGGGGGATGGGTGAAAAGAAATATTGAAAAGATTTAATGATTACCACATTAATCACAAGAGTCTTTTTATAAAATATAGATTTCTAGATATAAAATTGGGAGACTTTGATTCAATAGGTATAGGAGTGATAATTGGAATCATTACTTTAATGAAATTCCCAGTTGATTCAGTCCTTCATAGGAACTAGTGTCCTAGGTAAAAGGCATTATATCATTTCATAGATCATGAAGGAAATTTGATACCATCTTGCATTAGCCAGGGCCTATGAGAATCAAGTACAAAGATAGGACTAAATGGGTATGAATTTTATTAGGGTAAATACCTGTGTAAAAGGAAATTGGGAGGAAAAAACTGGGGTGTCTGTCAGACCATAATGTTTATATGATCCCAGGTGGAGGAGAGAGGGAGAGAAGGTTGGGTTGAAGCATTGTAGACAGCTGTGCAGTCTAGGAAAGATGAAGCAAAGCCCCTGTGGAGACTGAACCCAAACTGGACGGCAATAGAGTACTATGTCTCCCAGGTCTGGGTCTGCCTCATGCAACTCTTTCTGCCTCATTCCCGATCATTGTGGGGGAACAGTCTTGGCACACACTAGGCAAGGAATTTCAAAGCACAGCAGCTGCGGTCCTAGGACAAGCTCACTCCCCACGGAGAACATCCTTGAGGTGTACGCCCATGACTACCACATGCCTGCTTTAGTTTCCTGCCCTCATGAATTTTAAATATGTATTCCCATTGTATGAATTAGTTATTGAGGTCAAAGAAGCTTGGTGAATTAAGGTACTGGCACAAGGTCCAGAACTATTACATTTGGAAAAAGAAACCAGCACCACTTGTACCCTCCTGTCCCTAGTGATGTACTCAGGGCTTCCATCATTGAAAATATTTTTAGTGCATATTAAATTATTTTTAATTTTTTTAAAATTTTATTTATTTATTTTTAGAGAGGGAAGGGAGGGAGAAAGAGAGAGAGAGAGAGAGAGAAACATCAATGTGCGGTTGTTGGGGGACATGGCCTGCAACCTAGGCATGTGCCCTGACTGGGAATCGAACCTGTGATGCCTGGTTCTCAGCCCGCGCTCAATCCACTGAGCTATACCCACCAGGGCTAAATTATTTTTAATTTTTAATCTGCTAGGCAATTCTTCCTTCTGCTTGAAGTAGCGCTTCCTTTTTTTCAGTCAAATTTCTGCCTGGTGAGGTCCCATCTGCCTTACCCTAAGCAAGTTGTCTAGGAATGAATGCCTACTCAAGTTGGGCCAAATACGTTTTTCCCCGGGACTTCACAGCTTGAACATCCTTTGGGTGCTGGGGGTGTAAGTCAGGGGAGTTGTTGGCAGTCATGCTTCCCACCATGGTTTAAAGTCAGTCTCCAAGAACAAAATGAAGATGCACAAAGATGCGGAGGTGAGAGAAGATGGCAATCCTGGTTGTCTGTGAGGTTCAGCTGCATTCCCTTTTCTTCCGGCTCTTATATAAGACACCTTCCACTAATTTCCCCATTTTGCCTAAACTGCAAGTGAGTTTTTATAATTTGAAACCTACAGACCTGACTAAAACAGTTTCTCAGAGGTGTAGACTTTGAGATCTCTTATTGTAGTGCTAACATAATGAGGTTATTACTTTCTCCCTATTTCCTGCTCTTTTTTTTTCTGTGTTTTTCTTCTTCTTTTTTTTAATGCTCTTGATCAGCTGTCAGGGACAATGATTAATACCTAGATGGGCAGCAGAAGGTTTGACCTAGCATTGGGAAGGCAAAGTGATGTGGTACACCAATGAACCATTAGAGACTCATTAGTCCTGTAATGAAGGGATTGATCCCTCGGTTAGAACTTCCACCTAGCTTCACAAGTAATCCATGTGCAATTAAATGCTGATAACATTGAGTGTTCACTGATACCAACATTTTGTTTCTGAAGGGGAAAAAAAAGAGCGGTATTAACAAGCCAAGCATATCAAATGAGTTTGAGTTTAAAAATGATAAAACAAGTAGGTTTTTGCTGTGAGTAACATAGAACTGATATTTTGGATTGGTGTGTGATTGGTACCTGCTCCATAGAGTTTGTAGTCTGAGTATCTAAAACTTAAAGATAAATATTCTTAGCATCCTAAACTGAAACAAGTAATTACATTTTAGAGATGAGAATGGCCTAAGCCAGGAGAGCTGGACTGGTGTCCAGTTTAGCCTCAAATATGGGTATGAATCTGCATCTACCAGTTAGGTTATTGGGTTTCTGTTTTCCTCATCTTTAAAATGAGACTAGTAGAATAAACAATTTTTAATTATAACTTATAATTTCCTTATCCCCTTATAATTTTCTTATTTAAGATAAAGTTCTGTGTTTGAGGATACTATTTCTCTCATCTCTTGGTCTCATTTTACACACAGGAATTAGACATCTGGGGAAGCCAACTGATATACAGGTGGTGGGACTTTTTTGTCTTCATTGCAGAAATGGGTGCAGCCCTTCCTGGGATGGTAACATAGCTGGGTTTCATAAGGGTGACCTATAAAGTGGTCTGAATAGCTGCATCCATTTGTCTCATTTCTCTGTTATTGGTTCCTTGTATTACCATCTAATCTACTGCATATTTCTGTAATAGGACTTAATTTAATGGCAGGAAAAAGGGATATTCAATATGATAACTCTGGAAGTAGCAATAATAAAATTTCCACTAGAAATAATGTAATAAGCGGTGGTGGTATTTTACTAATGTATACTTTATAGGTTAGTATAAAATTTTAATTTTTAGAAAGTTTTCCCAATGGTTTTCCATTTAATTTCTCACAAGTTTTTTAATATCTGAATATTGGGAATTTTTTTTTTTACTCTAAACAGCTGCATGTAGTTTGAGTTGGTTGGCAGGGAAGAAATTAGAATGGATTCTTTGAGAGAGAATTGACTTCCTTTTTTTTTTTTTAAACTCCTGAATAGACGTGTTTCCTTATGAAGTGTAACCACACTCCCACCCCAGGGTGTTTTCTATTCAGGCTCTATTTAGACAGAAATGATTGAAATTGATCTGTACGATAAAGTCAAGAAAGGATTTAGGAAAGTTGAAGAGAAAATGGGAGAAAGGATTTAGCAAAAAGACTATGCCCCCCACCCCCAACCCCACAACAAAGAGGAAACTTTGGGCTTATGGATATGTGTGGCCTTAGGTGAATATTTTCTGAGCAATGCATATCAGATAAGTTTAGAGAAATAATGTGATATCTGGTGCTTACTCAAAATAATGCTTGGACAAGCACTGTGCTGTAATCTTCCTCCATTACCAAAATAATTAGTAGAAACTGGCTGTATAACATATCCTTGTCTAAGTGTTGTTTTAGAAAATGAGGTAAGAGGGGCTATAGCCTAGCTGAGTGGGTGTAAGAAGTGAGAGGTAAGTGGGGCAATCAACACTCAGCGCAGCAGGCATTTGGAGAGGTAGGGGACCATGGTGGGATGGGAAGTGGGGGGATCTCAGGAAAGTCCCAGTAAATGGGGTGAGGATGGGGATAAGCTTGAGCCATTTTGTAGACATAGTAAAGAGAAGGTTGTCCAGAAGGCAACCGATTTTTGGCATGAAGAAAATAAGACCCAGAGAAATGATTTGACTTCTATTTGGTTAGATGTTATGGATAAAGATATAACTAAAAAGCACTTTTTCTGAAATGCAGCTTCGTAGCTCCTTGGTAGAAAACAGCATACACCAGATTACCTTCTAGAGGGAACTGACTACGTTTTATATCTGGGCAGATGGAAATCATCACGTTACTCTTGGCATGTGTTGTTCTTTGTAACATCAAGACCCCCCTTATGTTCCATCTTACCTCGTATGCAGTGCTTGCTCTGGGTGTATGGAATCATCTTCTGGAGGGTGTCCCTCTTGTAGTACAGGCTTCCCCCACTGGGTGACTGTCCTAGGAACCCATTTGTATCAGTGTAACAGCTGGCATTGTTGTGAGAGGCTGTATTTGGCTTCAGAGAATTTTCTTTGAAGTGTCTTTCAGTGTGTCTGCCCATTTCATGATGGGTGATTTATGAGTGCACCTGCCGACACCACATTGAGTGTTCAGAAGTTTTTTAGTAACAATGTCACAACCCCCATGCCCCACCCTCCCTATTCATCCAGTCTTGCCACGAATGGCTTTTCTTTTGTTTCCCTGATGAAGAAAGTCCTCAGAGCTTTGGAAACATTTTGCCAATGTGGAGAGGTGAAACCAAAACCTGCAGAAACACTAAAAGGCATCAAAATCAATGAGTTCTAAAACTGTTTTGAGCAGTGGAAAAAAACATCTCGATAGGTGTATTGCATCAAAAGGCGAGTATTCCGAAGGTGATTGAAGTTCAAACATGTGAGAATAAATCCACACTTTTTTATAAACAAATTCTGGGTTTTTGGATCCCTTCTCATATTATCTGGAAAAATATCATTACATAGTACAATTTTTAAAAAAGGTAATAGGTATCACAAACATAAAAATACAGAAAAATAATGATTTTTACATTATTTAGCAGCCTGCCACTTTTCTCATTTTTTTTCTGCAGCTATTTTGATGGTTCTTCACATAACAACATTTGTAATATCCTTTTCTATTGAGGAAATAGAAAGATAACTCAATCCTTCCTCTAGAGAGGTTGATTGACACTTTTATTATATTTTTGATAATAAAAATACAGATATACTTCTCTGTTTGTAAGAGGGCTACAGATTTGTATTCCTTAACCATGGGAATTCTATTCAATTCTTATTTTGTATGATTCCCATCCCATCGAAAAGAAAAGCCATGTAGGTGTTTGTAATTGTATTTTTTGTATCATTGAGTCAATTTCTGATAGAAGAGAACTTCTGTTTTGATTAGACACTTTTGAGAACTTAATTTTCTTATAATATTACCTACCTGATATGTAAAATTGTTCTCATTATTACACATTCTAGCTTCCGGTTCCAGACCTTTCAAGCCTTATTTCTCCCCTAATTCCCTCATGCCACTGGTCTTAGGCACCACGTGACATTTTGGCCCAGTGCCTGGTGCAGGGTGAGTTGGCACTGTGGGGAGAGGGAGTATTCCTAAAGTCCATTCCTACAAGGAGAGGACTTGCAATAACTATATGCAGAAGTGACTGAGAATCATATACATACATCACAGAAATTAAAACTCAACGTATCCCTAACTGAAATGCTGATTAGTCAAATTGTGAAAATGCCTGTAGCCACTCACACGTCCCTCAGCAGAGTTGGCAGTCCAATGGCTGGGAAAGGGGAGTGGAATAAGATAACAGTCTTAACCAATTATGATTAAAATTTTTATTTTGGCAATTTTTATAAACACATACTAGGCATGTGTTTGTGAACCATGTGGGTGTATTGTTAGGATTCCTCCTGGAGCCTTGGAAGGGGTTTGTGAAACTTAAGCCACATTAGCTTTGTGGTAAATGCAGCTCAGCTAACAGATCAAGTGATTGCTTATAAGGTGAGCACCTCTTTGGGCCAAATTTTTGGGGCACACGTGTATTCCAAAAGCATGCGATTGCTTACTTGGGCTTTTTTCTCCCTAGGAGACTTCTGCCTTTGGCAGGTAGTGGTACATGATGAAGACTTGCCTACTTGTCTCCCTGGTGAGACTTTTATGATTAGAGTTGATAAACCTAATCATAACTTTAATAAGAAACTTCTCTCACTTTATTATTTGTCCAAGCTCTGTGTGTGATTCTATTGGCTATAAACTGTGTTTACTAATTCCTCAGGTTCATGAACAAGAGGCCCTGGCCTCTTTGGAAAGCTTCCTGGCCTAGTGGGTTCTGGGCTGATCAACTACTATGTGTTTAAATGCTCCAATGACTCAAAAGTGGGGGTATTAACTGAGGCAAAAATTGAGCTTCCCTGGTAAAATTAAGAGACTTGTTGCTTTTTATCCAAGTCGGCCTCATTAATTATGCCCTACCAATTTTTCAGCCTATTTTCATCTCCTGTATTTCTTATAGTGGATCTCTTTATAGCCTTTGAGAGGTATTCAAGGTCAGAGATGGGGTAGTTGCAGACAGTTTTTTAAAAAAACAGTAAAGGGAGTTTCTGGCATAGGCATTTGTGAGGTTAAAGGAAACCAATATGGGATGCTGATGTACTCCCTCCCCACATTGTAGCAATAGCCAACCATCACATCTGTAAACCTGAAGGGTCTGCTGGAGGGAGCCATTACTGACTCTTGGAGAGAGAACTATAGCTGTAGGGGAGGGCCATCTAGCAGAACTGGTGAGATCTAGGAGGAGAATGCTGCCAACATATAGCCTGGCATCACTGACTCAGTGAAATAGACACCCAGATCTTCTCTGCCTTCTACCCTTTTCATACTGATAGGCTGTCTTGACCACTGGAAGTGGGCTGATGGCAGGGAATAGGAGGGGCTGCTGGAGAAGATGGAGCTAGACCATGGAATGAAACCTGGGAGCTGCTTCTGCACTAAGCCATGCCCCTCAGGGAGGTGAGGGCATTGTTTGCAGCCAAAAAATACCTTTGTAAACTGCTCAGGCCCGTGGCAGGCAAAGACATTGAGTTTTGTAGCACTCTTGTAGGTGGGGCTATGTTGCCCAGGTAAATTAGCACGTGCTTCCCCAACCCCAGGGAAGATGGTGGTAGGAGGAAGTTCTTATATTGAGCACATGCAAGACTAGCAAGATAATTAGATAAGAGGAAAGAAGCCTTCTTACCCATCTTTTGGTACCAGTTTGGGCATGGGAAGGCAGGCACATGCACAACAGAAGTTAAAATGGTGGCAGGGGAGGTGCTAGAGCGAAAAGGCCTGTCAGTCTAGCCAGAGGAAAGAAAGGATTGGTTGGAAAGCAGATCCACCAAAAGCATGCAAAAGTCTAGGAGTTAATTGGTCATCCTGAGAAAGCACCAGGCCCAACTCACACCTGAAACTAACATAAACTCAAAGGAACAAAGAAATCTGTCCCTGGATCCTAGCTCATGGCTTGCAATCTGCACTCAGATGTTGCACTGGCCTGTCCTTTCTATGGGTCACATGACTGTAGCAGTCATGTAGCCCATGGCCTCCAAGAAAGAGCCTCTTTCATGATGACCTGGGGGAGCATTTGCTGGTGCATTTGCATACTTTCTGGCCTGGAAGCATAGGATCTTGTGGCCCCAGGAGCTGCATGGCCAATGGTGGTGCTGGCTTCACATGAAGGCTTTGGGGGATGGAGCCTGAAGACAGTTGGCAGCTGGGAACAAGCTAATCTACCTGGATGAACACTTAGAAGCCACTTCAGGTTCCAAAGGATGATACTTTAAAATGGAGCAGGAATTCCGGGTACCGCCTTTTGTTTTGGTTTTGCTGAAGAAGACTGGGTTTTGTCTGGGTGTTGCAGAAGAGATGAGATTTGAGAAGGGGGATTTCTCATTCTCCCAGATTGTTCAGCATTTGAATGAAAACCTTTTTCCTTTCTCACCAGCCTCTGCCTCTAGAGTTTGCCTTTTCATGGCAGCTGACAGCTGAACCCCACTTTGGTTCAGTAACACTTAGATGTTCTGCATGTAATTTTTATTGACTGAATCCAACAAGAAACCAAAGGACAAGAAAACTCATTGATATAATCAATAAAGGTAAGTTTCCTGGGGTGCAGGTGTAGAGGTGAGGGTGGAGAGTAGATTTAGAGGGGCAAAACCAAACCAAACCAAACCAAACCAGAACAAAACAAAAAAACAAGCACCAAAGGCTAGTGAAATTGGAGTCTTATCTTTACCTCAAGAGTTAGGCTTGCATTTCTGTCTAACATCCAGAATTTCTCTCTTTTTCAAAGAAGGAGGGAGTGCATTTGTCAGATAGCCCCAAGGTGTCGGTTCCATCAGGGTTTGTATCAGCTGCCAAGAGCTGTTTTGCCTGAGGTCAAGTCATCCTTTCTGGGGTAGGCTTAAGTTGAATTAAATTAAATAGTTCAAAACTCTCTTTTTGCATATCTATTACAAAGTGTGCCCTATTAAATATTGTCTTAACCTTCACCACTTTTCATTACAGGGAAACTTGTTCCAGGAATATGATATTGAACCTTTCTTTTGAATATTTTTACTGGAGCAAGTCTTTCCTCATTTCAATGAGTGTAATAAAATGAATTTTTCATATGCTGGAATTTATCTTTTTCCTTATTTTAGTCAGTGATATTTTAAAAATTTTATATACTCTAGACATTACTTCTTTAGTGTTCTTGAGTTGAAAGAAACATGTCAATGTTTATCTTGGTGAAAAATTCTAATGAAAAAATTTGTATATTTTTGAAGATTGAAATGTACAGAAATGCTTTCATATCCATTCTATAATGCTTGATGTGACTTACTCAAAAAAATCTAATCTGACCATGGTTTATTCTGGTCACTCATTATCATCACTTTATGATCTTCAATGTATACCACCATTTTGTAGCATGGGATTTATAAGTTAATGAGGATTTTTTGTGTTAAGAAACTCTGCTACTAGTTTTTAGTTTTTTAGCCTTTTTCAACTCCCTTAGAGAATTTATAAATATTGTGATTGATGACTTTTTAAGAATGTTTTCTGAATGCTCAAAGGTCATATGTTTCTTTAGGTTCTGTTATGTACTGCAAATGAATCTAAATTTCTTTCATAGTTTTTTTTAAACTTTTAAAATAGATTCTTTGACTTTTTTCAAGCCTTAGCTTTTTTTAGGTCCTCACATAAGTATATATTTATTGATTTTTAGAGAGAGAGAGGGGAGTGAGAGAGAGAGAAAGAGAGGGAGAGACATCAGTGTCAGAGAGAAACACTGATCTGACTGGGGATTGAACCTGCAACCTTTTGGTGCACAGGACCATGTTCCAACTGACTGAGGCACCCAGCCAAAGTCAAAGCTTTTTCTTTATGCATATCATTGGGAAATAAACATGAAACTGCATAGAAAGCTGGTAGAGCCACTAATAATGTAAAAAAAATTAATATCTTGATACTCATAAAAGGACTCATTTATTATGTTAGAGAAAACTTTGCTGTATATTATAAAATAAGAGGGAGAGTCAGTGAAAATAATTTAGTAAAAAGAGCTCTTCATAATATTCAAATATTAAACTGAAAGGTAATCATAATATTATTTATATAAAGTTTTTAAAAGTACAATCAATGTTCATGTTTTTTTGGTATACATATAAAGATACTCATGTGTATATATATATAAACTTATTGTAAATGTATCAAGATGTGCATATGTGTGATAAACATTGGATTCAAAAAATAGTTTCTTTTAGAATGGGGAGAGTAATAGAATTGTGAATGGATGCTCAGAGAGCTTCAGTTGTATTTGCATCTTTCGTCTCTCTGTTAAGCGTCAGTCTGGCTATTTTCTTTTCAGGTATATTCTAGTTTACTAGTCCTCAGTGTAGCTGTGTCTAATTTTCTCTTGAACCCATTTATTGAATTTTCAGTTTCAGTTAACATATTTTTACTTAGAAGATTTTCATATTTTTAAGTTTCCAGCTTTCTGTTGAAATTCTCTAATTTCCTAGTTTCTGTCAATAACTTGTAAGGGTGTAAGATTTTATCCCATTTGCAAACTAGCAAGGTAGGATGTCATAGTTGCATGGATCCTGACAGTAGACACACATCTCCTGGGTAAAAGAAGTATGACACTATCACACAGCATAGTGACAGGTGTGGACTTCATGATTGCATGATTTCCTTTGCTCCTCAAGTCCCGTTAAGATAATAAGGAACAATTTATCTATTTTCCTTTTTTTTGTTTTTTCAATTACAATTGATGTACAATATTGTATTAGTTTCAGGTGTACAACATAGAGATCAGATATTTATATCAATGATGAGCGATCACCCCAACATATCCAGAACAATTTAGCTGGATATTGCACACACATTGGGCTTATGTCATAGCTAAGGATTCCCAATTTAGGAAGCCCAAATATCTTACAATAAGCTGTAAGCAAATCTTCCCCATTTCTCTGAGGGAGATATTGCCTTTATTATATTTCATAGTAAGCAAACCTTCTGGTTGCTTCAGAGGGGTCACTATTATTTTTCTCCATGTGGTTTCTACATAAATGTCTTTTAAAAGATAGTTCAGAAAAAACTTCATCACTTTTCTTGAAAGATGGGTTGAAACTCGAGACTTGTAAGAAGCTGTATTCCAACAATTTCTTGAACTAAATCATATATTTTAAAGCTATTTTAAATTTCCACATTTTCCATCTGTATCTTTTTATTGTCTGTTATTTTTCTTTTGCCCTTGGTTTTTAGTCCATAGCCAATCTTCAGTGGTCCTAGAATGTGATTAGGAAGCAAAAATTTGATTTTTTCATATTACTGAGGTTTTAGGGTTATTTATTACTACAGCACAGCCTGGTTTATTTTGACTGATTTGGAATACTATTTTATTGTTATTCCTGCTATGATTATCAGCACATGCTCTATGAGTTTTTCCAGAAGCAAAACGAAAGGGTGAAAAGCCTTTGAATTTGAATAGCAGCGTCCACATGCTTTCCACAAATAATACTTCTAGCTGTACTTTTTGCTTCTTCTCCAGAAAGTTGAGGCATGTTTGATTGGTGACATCAGGTAAATGACCAGTACGTCCCAGGTCCCTTCTTTCTCTTCAGAGCATCCCCGATTTCAGGACATGCAAATTTTGCTTCTCTTACTGCCATAAGTTGCTGAGAACAAAGGCCTATTTATGTCTATGACTGGGTGTAGGCATGCTTAATTCTAAGAGGAAAACAGTGGGAAGCTTAAATGTAGCAACAGGCTAAATTGCATTCTCTAAGCCAGTTCACTGGCACCCAAAAATATTTTGGTACTTCATCTGCTTGTGCCTTCTGTTTTTCAATTTGTTACACATGGTGTTGTAAGGCATGTTATTGTCCAGCCTCAGCCCCAACATCGAGGGCCATGAAAGCCCAGATTTATAAATCTACCATTTGCTTATAGTTCTTCCCTGTTTGGGAGGGAGGGCATTTGCATATTGCTTCATAGAAATTAATGCAAACAAAAAAAAAAGCAGAGCATAGTGAAGTCACGTTGAAAAGTAGTCACTGATTCAATCATTAACTGACTCATTTCTGCAAACCCCCTTCCATCCTCCAGCGTTATTCATACTGGGGTTTCAGCAAAGCGACAACCACAAATCAAAGGCCTCTGGAAGTTACTTGGGAATAATCAGTCACACAAATTTTGAATCCACGGGTCAACTATGTGCGTGGGCTGGTGTGTGAGTTAGACCAGTGCAGAAATAGCCTGAGTTTTGTAAATCCCTTAACCTACTAATTGAAAGTGGGTGGAATTCAGGCCAGCAAGTGGGGTTTACTCCTCTTGTGAAAGGGCCTTTCTCTTTAGAGTTTTTCTTTTTCCAAGAACCACAGACATTTATTTTATTGCCACTCTACTCTGTGGAACTGCTTTTCCCCGGGCTAAGAATGGAATTACTAACTTTGCTTGTTCCACACTCTGAAAATCGCTGTCAGGTGTGAATTCAATGTTTTATTTGCATATTTGAACTCCTCATCAGTCACAAAGGGGATTTTTATGGAATAACACTCACTGGCACTAATATAACGCTTTTCATCTTAGACTCTCTAAGGGCTTTGTGAACGAACGTTCTCTCTTTGCTCTCTACACCTAGTGACTCCTAGCATCCCCCCATCCAGGATCACTGACAAGGAAATTTACACCAACTCCCTCAACTCTTCCAGTGCTGCTTTCATTCACTGTAAGGGGCAAACATTTGAATAATTGTTTCTGGATCCCTAGAGAAAGGAATGAGACAGCTTTGATGGTCTTCTGGCACATTGTGAATTCAGAATTTAGTAGGGGTGCTGAGGTTAAATGTGTCGTCCCCTGGAGCTGACAGGGTGGAGTGGAAACAGAATGTTAATAACAGTTTCAAAACAAGCAAACAACTGATAATCCTCCTCTCTCCAAACCCACCAAAACTTTACTTGAACTTAAAAAGATTACAATTTGGGCCTTCATTCTACATTCCATTTGGGTATTCAAATTGTAACTGTTTTTTGAGTCATTCATAGTCATAATATGTTTTGAGTTAGAAGGAATGGTAATCACCATGCATAATCATTAATAATCCAGCCAAATCATTCTATAGGTGAAGCTTCAAGGTTCAGAAAGGTCTACATAACTCAAGCTAATTAGTGCAAAGCAGGGTCATTGGATTTCTCACTGCTCTTCAATCCTATAATCTTATACTGAACCCTATAGTCTACCTTTTCCTTTCCCTTCCTTTTCTTTCTTTTCTCCTTTTCCTGCTCTGAGAATGGGTCATATCTTGCAACAAGAACTTGAGGGAAAATGCTTTCAGAGTATGATATAACGTAACCATGGAAAACACAGTCATCAATGAATGAAGGGTCATCCTCACCTTTTATTCACCTGCAGGTTGTACTTTCTTAGCTTCAAGCCATCTCTTAAAGTTTGTATCATTTAGAAAGGTTTTTGTTGTTAAAATCTTGTGGAAGAAGTAGCATTAGATGTTGAAAGCTTAAAAGGCAATAAGCTCCTCCATCCCCCCAAAATAAACCTGGTACCTAACATTTTGAAGGAGATCTAAGACCTATATTTCTAACTCCCTTTCCTTAGTGGTTCCTTCTGTGTGATTTACATAACCCTCAGGTACCGGGTAACACCTGTACAACTGAATTATGCAATGTTAGTGCTGGCAAGGGACTGAAAGGTCCAAAACCTTCATTTCATTGATAAGATTCAGAAGAGTGAAATGATGGATCAGAGGTCACCTTTTAATTCTTCTCTTCAAGTTGATTTACTTTGGATATAAAAGAAGATTGTTTTTTTACCTTCTGGAAAGATGGAATTTCAATATTAGAAAGATCTTTTTGGCAATTGGCCCTGGAGTATTTAAATGAGGCAGGAAATTGCAAATTATGATTCCCACAATCATTTTTACTCAGCCACCTTCGGCATGCTTGTTAAGGTAGAGTCTTTGGGATTGCTACATTAACATGTTTTCTTTTTCAGCTTTTTAAAATGTTTGAGTTACATTTTATGTTATGTCTGTGCTAGGTAGCTGCATTCATATGGGGAAGAAATTTTGTCTCAACCAAACACACCTCCCTAGGAGAAAACCAGAAAGGGCAAAAGTAACTCTGGAGAGTCAGGCTTATTTAAACAAAGAAACTTCACTGGCTGTGGGAAGCACAGAGCTGAGTCTAGGTGGAGTGCCCCTGAGCTGCCTTGCTCAGCTCGTTAAATTCTATCTTTCCTGCCATAACCATCAATACGTTAAGAGGGTGTTTAGTAGTTCCTGTCTCTCTTGAGCATCAGAGTTTTAGGAATTTTCCTCTTCTAAAGTGAGTCTTGTCTGACAAAGTTGTGCTAAAGTTCAGCTTTTTTTTTTTTTTTATGGTTGTATAGCACTCTCAGAGATTATTGCAAATAATTCTACACATTTGGCAGGGAGTTAGTGCTTTAAAAACCTTTATAAAAATCAATTTGAACATAGTTAAATGAAAATATACTGCATCCCACAACAAAATGAAAGCTTAGATAGATTTTTAGCTCCCATTCTTTTTTCTAAAACCACATAAAGTTTCCTTAGTCATCATTTCTTCCCACCCCCTCAATTTACACAAGTGGAAACAGAGGTGTAGAAATGGTAGGAGTCTTGACAAGATCGAGAGTGGCAGAGAGAAAGAAAAAAAATAGAAACCTATCATCTAGCATCTAGCACAGTACTTGAAAATAAAATCGAGGTGTTGAAGAATGAATTCTCAATTATCACTCTTTCATTACAAAGTGGTTCCTTGACCATCAGTTGCCTCATCCCAATCCCTTATCTTCTACCTTCAGAGGACCCTGTTGAAGTTCATTCTGGCTGACCTGCATTCAAATAGAGACAATTGAGTCCTCATTCCCCCAGGCAGTCCCAAGGTCTGTGTCATTCCACACAGCTGGAACAGGCGCTTTAATCAGCGTGTCATTTGGGATCCCTGAGAGCACAGCCACCAATCTTCTTGTTTCTTTTAACACGGGCATTTTTTAATCAGATGCCAAATTTGGTCCTGGGGGACCTCACTCTGCTTTAATAATACATGTGACGAATTTACATCTTTGCTTTTAAAGTTGTTAATTATGTAGTGCATTTCAAATGAGCAGTTGTGGCCAAGAAATCATCCCTTTTGGATGCTTACATACTTTAATGCTAGAAATAAGTAATATGCAAGGAAGTGTTATGAAACACCTCTCCATATGCACAGTGGTGCTTTGAGGGAAATCAACCAGGGTAGTCATGAAGACTTTCTGGTGATGGGTTTATATTGTGTTGTATTTCAGGTTATGTTACAGACTCTGTATAACCCTGAGGGCTTACCCTGCCTTCAAAGCACAGAGAAGAAGAGCAGATGTAGGCAAGAGTGGGCTAAGGCATTATTCTCCTTAAGGAGCTAGAATCAGTTGCTGCAGGGAAAGAGAAGTTTTTTGTGCCTTATACAGTGAACCTAGCCAATTGCATATTGCTCGGCTTTTGGTGGTCTTTGTGGTATGTTCTCAGACTTACAAGTGTTGTGAATTCTTATGGGCACTAAAGCTATTACTCTCCTTACTTAATAAATTAGCTGTATGTTTCTATGAGATTTGTTACAGGTTCTCTGGTCTTCAGACATAGAAATGCAGTTTAAATACTGATGTAGTTAAAAAGATTTAAACAATCATTTAAATTACTATGCCTTAAAAGCAGCATAACCCAGCCAACCCATTTGCACGTTAGCCTCAAAAGATGGCTTTTAATGGCTTACTTCCAGAGCTTCCTCCATTACTTTCCCATTACCTGAAATGATTACTGTGCTTTGCAAATACAAAATTTGGGTGCCATACAAAATATTTACTTTAACCTTCTATGGGACAGTGTCCCAGAAAATATGATTGCTCAGAAGATAAAGTATGGAATAAGTCTTTATGAGGTGGACATTTTATGTAATCTATTAAAAGGCATGCTTTATCTTGTACCAGGAGCAAGAAGACAGGACTAGGAAAAGCTTTCCACTGTGTTTTATGAGAAAAGCCAGGGATTTTGTTTTTTTTTTTTTACAAATCACAGACTGAGCCCAGATTTACTAGGCATTATGAAGTCCTTTGGAAAGCAGGCTGGGTGGACCAATGCAATACGGTACCCATCAGCACCAAAAAATGTAGGTTAGCTTTTGAATATATGGGTGACGTTAATTTTCCTTCTGGAAACTGACCTCATATGAGAAATATTGCTGGTAGAAACTAGGTATTTTGCCAAGTAATATGACTGTGTTAGACAAAGAGTGAAATCTGATTATTTTGGGTTAGACAAGGAAGATTGAGGGCCATCATTCCTGTCCTATGTGAAGAGAACTATGGTGACTATAAAGGGCTCTGGGTGATGTACTTCACACCTTTGCCGTCGGGTTCCTTTGTATCAAATGAGAAGTTTGGAGATGATGACAAAGGCCTCTTCCACTTTGAATATTTTTGTGGTTCAGAGAGTAGCTGCAGCATAGAATAATGGAGGGACCTCTGCTCGGGGTCTCAGAAGGCCTGGTGGTTATTGTAGCTCTGCCACTAAATTGTTGCCACTGAAATTGTCACCCACTCCTTTTGGACATGGAGAGCATTTATTTCCAGTTTTCCATAATGTTACACTGAATATTCTTGTACATGAATCCTTTTCTTTGTAGTAAAAATACCCAAAGCTAGGCCAAAAATAGTCATCTATAAAACTATTATTATATTATCAGATGCAATCACCAATTAAGCTCTTACCAGGTATGTAATTTCACCCATTTCATTACAAATTCTTCCAAAATGGCTATTATAATAAAAATAAAAATCAATATCAGAGTTTTGAGAGTGAGTTAACAACAGAAGATACATGTGGGCATGTGTGTGCATACACACACACACACACACACACACACACACATATATATGTATGTATATAAAATGATTTTGCTTCTCTCTTGCTTCCTCTGACACTCGGTTCCCTGGCATAATTTAAGTTATCTCACCCCTTTACAACAGCTTTTAGCTGTTTGTAACCCTTTTGTAATACATTGAGGACAGACCTCAGTCAAGTTTGAGTGCCACAGGAATGCCCATCCTGTTCCCAAGACTCGGGTCTCATGATGAAAACTTCTTACTATGAGGGAGAAAATGAGTCTCCCCAGAAATGTCTAAGCCTTCTGAGTCGTTGTTTGTATATGTACCTCAAATCCCATTTCTATAACAGGTATTTCCCAATCCCAATCTGAGCTCTCTGTTGCCTAGAGTGTACATAGAAGGGAACATGGAATCATGCAGGTCAAGTCCCTTATTAGAATTGAAATCTGGGAGGTCGAATGCCTTGTCTGTTATCGCATAGCTCTTCATAAATAAGAGTAGGGAGTTCCAGATTGGGGAATGTCCATGAACAATTGTCAGGGCAGCAAAAAAAAAAAAAAAAAAAAGGAAGGGATATATGTGACATGCAAGGAAGCAAGGTACTGAGTAATATTTCTTCTCTCTCTTTATTATTTTTTGACCTTACATTAGACTCGGTGTAGGTTCTGGGCATATCACTGATGATATTCCTGGCTGTCTTGTGCAAGTTACTTCATCTCCCATTCTAGCATTTTCTCTAGGTCATAGCCACGGTCTATTAAAAGGTTGTATTAAGACAGAGGTATTGCAAGCCCAAGAAATATCAGGATTTTCATCTTTGCACATTTTTATTATTTGTCAACAACCAAAAGATGGCAAATTAAAGACTTGAGCTTTATATTCAAGGTTGTTTAAATGAAATGTTAAAGAATAAAGCATCAGTCTACTCTACTGAATTTAAACTTGGGTCCTGGAATAGAAAGTCTTACGCTTTATGGGACAGAGAGTGCTATTTGTTCCTAAGCAAACATTGGGATATCCTCAGCCAAAGTGAACTTGACAGACTTTTACACAATTTCAAAGGAGCCTATAGTAGAGTTGTGAGTGTTTTAGACCAGTCATCAAACAGTATTATTTTCTTTCCTAGATTTAGTCTATAAAAATGCATGACACTGACTCGGATCTTAAGTATCTCAGTAGTGCAAGAGGCAAATATACCCATAGTAATTACAAAACCATTTAATTAGCAAGATAATAGAGCTAGGATTAAGATATAAAGGAATAAAGGGTTCCCCACCTACTCCAGCATTGGGAGGGGAAGAGCAATCAGACAAGGTTTCAAGGGAGGTACCAGGTGACTTGCCAAAGGCCACGCTGCTAATTGGTGGCAGTGCAAGCACTAGAATTCTACAGTGTTTTCCCTGAGCGTCTGAATTCTTAATCTACTTTTGCAAAATGGAAATGGAAGAATCATGGGTGATGCAGTATTTTTTCTCTATCCTATATAAGATCCCTAAATACACTTCATATTTATCTGTTGGTAGGAGGAAAAGTAGAAATATCTTCAGAAAAGTAATTGCCCTATTTTCCTATTGTCAAAGCTTCTGTCTCCTTTGTTAAACGGCTGAATGTTTATTGATTTGGTGCTATCCAGGAGTCTTCTTCTGAACAGCACTGCTGTGTCTTAGTCTTACAGAATATATTTCTTCACTCTCTCACGCTTACTATATTAGGTGTGACAACCTGAAGGGAAAGGGTAAAAGACAATGTGCAATTATTTGCTATTAAAATTAATTAGAGCACTTTCCCTTATTTTATTAGTAGTTCATTCAAAAGCATACTTAGGGAGGTAAATCAGTTTTAATCAAGGCATTCAAAGTCAAATAACCAACTTTTTTCTCTTTCACTGTCTAGTCTGAACCATTGTTTTTAGACTCTCAGCATAGATCATCCCTCAGGTCCTCAAGGGCAAAGGTAATTCTTTCCTCATTTTTTTCATCTCTCCAGAGAACCTGGTGCGTACAGGAAACACAATATATTTGTGTTGATTGTATGAATTAGTGAATGAGTGAACCAAGAAATAAATTTAGAGTTCACTGTATTCCTTACTTCATTTGGAACTAACTATAATAGGATCTCTCTTGGCTTCTACTTAATAGATTCTCTGGATCGAACGCTGCTTTTTCACTACGTCAAACATTGTCGTTGCTGGCCTCAATTCTTTCCCTGTTGTAGAACTCTACAGCCACACTCTGGATATGGCCTCGAGATAGATGGAGTGTACTTTCCTACCATATGATTTTGGACTTGGACGTATGACTTATTTTAGTCATTGGGATATTGTGAGATCTGACATATGAAGAGGCTTGAAACGTGTTTGTGTGATTTAGCTTGGCTGTCTTGTTTTTCTTCTGTCACCATGAAAACAGTCCCTAGGCAGAGTCCCAGGTCCTCTTTCATTCTGGGTTACAGAGGGATATACATAGAGCAATTTCTTTCTCACTCTTTAAAATAGATTTTATTTACTTATTTGAGAGGGCAGGGGGCAGGGAGGAGAAAAAGAAGGTGAGAAGCATAGACATGTGAGAGAAACATTCATTAGTTGGCTCCCCTTTGCATCTTGACCAGGGACTGTACCTGCGCCCAACCATGTCCCTCAACCTGGAATCATTCGCTTTGCCAGAGGGCTCCCAGCCGAGCCATGCAGTCAGGGTTGTTATTTATTTATCAATAAGTTTAAATCCTGGAGGGGTACATTATTACACGGATTCTGTGTCCAATGGACTTAGCAGGACAGTTGCTTCAGAATTTAGCAGGAACCATGCCACTGTTTCCATGAGCACGAGCTACCTTTCCCCAGACCACGCTGGCTCTGTTCGGTTTACCACCTGGAGTCACTGTGTTGTTCTTTGCTCTGTACACATAAGCACATCTATTTCCTAGATAGAACTCAGTTTCATCTCGAGCATAAACACCTTCGATTTTAAGAAGAGCTGTGTGCTCCCTCTGGTTCCGGAGACCCTGTTTATAGCCAGCAAAAGTGGTCTTGGACCACAGCCTTCCAGCATGTTTGCTGTTGCAGAAGGCCTGTTCCTGACAGGCTCCACAGGCTTCCAGATGGCGAACAAGACAGAGCAATCTTATCTTAACCTTCAACCTGGAGCCCGGTTCAGCTGAACCCCAAGTGACCCAGAAACGTGTAAGTGAGAGATGCACGTATTTGTTGCTGTAAGACTCCACAGTTATTTGTGTATTTGTTACTGAAGCATTGTTAAGGCAATAGCTACCAGATACGAATGTGTGATCGATGCCCCCTATCCTTAACATTCCTGAAAGCACATTAGTTGCTCCCACCAGTTGAGTTATATACTCACCGAGTCAGTTGTCTTTGTTTCCACACTTGTGTGTCAGTTGTGCTCATTATTCTAATTATATAATTTATTTCATGTTATATTAGCTAATGAATCATGTTAGAGAACAAATTCATCTTTATAAAACAACGTTGAATGCTTTTTAACGACTTGATAAAAGCAAATTGTTAGACAAATTAAAGTAAAATTAGGTGTTGGTGAGAAATTTTAAAGAGATTGGACACAAATAAACATCTAGAAGGATCTTGCATTCAGATTGTTCTTTAATTGCTTAAGCTGTGTTTCTTTTTCTTTCAAGAAATTGGAACTGGGTGTTTTGGATGATAAAATACTTGGGTTTTATGCAAGAAAGTTGAGTTCAAATTTCGATTTTTAGAGACAGTCTCAAAGAAAGGCCTTGACCTTCAACAAAATATTGCTAAGCAAATATTTATTTATGTATTTAATCTATGTTTATATTATTATTTTCCCTTATTTTTATTGTCTACATTGTTACAGATGTCCCTATTTCTCTCCCCTTGTCCACCTTCTCCCTGGCCACCTTCACACTGTTGTCTGTGTCTATGAGTTTTTATAATTTCCTTTTCAACTATTTTTCAATCCTTACCCAAGATATGTTTACTGATTTTAGAGAGAAGGGCGGGGCGGGGGGGAGAGAGAAAGAGAGAGAGAAACAATGATGTGAAAGAGAAACATTGATCGGTTCCCTCCCACACACATCCTGACCAGGAATTACACCCACAGCCTTTTCATTTATGGGACAAGAACAACAACAAAAATCTGAGCCACCCACCCAGGGTCCTTTCAAACTAATTTTTGATTAACTAAACAAAAAAATCATCTAAATGCCTTTTCATTAAGAATGTTGTAAATAGAATACCACACTGATAATTCTTCCCATCCTCCCTCCCTTCCTTTGTAAATATTCTAAAGTTATTAGTATAAACTATAAGTAGCAATGTTAGAACAGCCCTTTCTTCAAAAAAATATGCAAAGAGTAAGCTTGCTTTTCAGCTGATGTTTTTCTCTTTATACTTAGATCCTATTCTGATTTAAAGACCTGCAGATTGGCTAATTATCTTTATTCAACAGGAGGACACTCCTTAGTTCGGATCGCAGTTTCCCAGTTTTGTTCTTTTTCAATAGCTGCTTTTTTTCACTGAAGTCATTGAGTTTCAGACATGCTGGGTGCTTCTTGTTATGTGAACATTTTTTTGTTTTCACAAAATCATACCCCAGAATCACCTGGATTTGAAGAAATCTGTGACAGGCAAAGAAAAGTCAGGCACAATTCCCTTGTTTTCACCTGGTTTTTGGTTGCCACCAAATGAAATGACTTCATACATTTGCCTGAAAACCTAAATCTTTGCAAAGTATGCGTAAAACAGAGTCAATTATGGGGGCATAATCACTAACATTTTCCGTGCGTCTGGACTTCGCTTGAGGTTTGGAAGAACTTGGATTCATTTCAGATTTTTAAAGAAAATATTGCTTATATTAATTGGTGAAACATGCTGCTTACTGGTAATGATTTTTGAGATGCGGATGGTCACCCTCTTGGAACAATTCTGAGATGAATGCTTTGTGGCATATTAGGATCAAAAATCAATCCATAGGTGATGACATTCGATTGCCACTGACAAAGTCTGGAGTTGAAAAAGAGAACTCCAGTTGCAAATGCAGGCTTCATACCACATTACCTGTAAGTCAATTGCGTAGACTGCAGGGACTAACTACATGGAGATACCCAAAAGCCACACCACACCAGCTCACTGACAGTTTGGAACATATGTGAGTACTTTGTAAAGAAAGGGAGTTCCGCTTAGACAATGGGTTATTCCAATTTCAAGACCATCAGTTCCCTCCTGGACAGAACAGGTGGACGAGGGGGGCTTGGCTTTAGTCAAGTTCACAGACTCTAGACCACAGTGGCAAACACAAGGCCCGCAGGCCGAATCTAGCCCTTCACCTGTTTTATCAGGCCTGGCACTTTGTTTCTACCCAGTGTCAGAGTAGAGCTCCTTTCCTCTAGTTAAGGAGTAGTTACATTTATACAGTCCTAAAATTACATTCGGCCCTTTGAAGGCAACCATGAGGCTGATGTGGCCCGTGGTGAAAATGAGTTCGACCCCCCTGCTCTAGACCATTTTTAATACAACCAGATTATCACAGACTCATAAACCAACATATTCAAAGGTACTAAGCCACTGCTAAAGAAAATCAGGCAGTGGCCCGCAAGGAAATTTAATATATTTTTCCACTTTGGGATATTATTTTTTCATTAGGGCTTCTTTAGATTTTGAGAGAGTGGGGGAATTGAACTAATTTGTTCCAGGCAGATATGAAGAAATTCTTAGCTTGATGGTATGAAAAATTGACATTAAAACAAGTGACCATGGATATAATGTGTTGGCATTTATAAGTATGTGTGGGCCAATTAAAAACAGCACCTTAAAGACTTAAAGTTGTTCTTCTTTAATTAATAAGCCCATGCCAGAAAATATGTCCAGAAGATAGTTTTAATATTATTGATATAAACTATGTTAATGTAGGGGAAAAAAATTTTATTTTTCCTTTATCCATCCTAGGTTCATGGCTGGACTATGCAAATTAAACTGACAAAACTCAAATTAACAGGAGGAAAATAAACAGTTTATTAATGTGTGTGGCACAGTTAGTGATGAGTAACTTGAGGAAGTGGTTAAAACTTGGGCTTTTACAATATCTTAAGAAAGAACAATAAATTTGTGGAGAATTAACAAGACCAAGGAAAAGGGTTTTAGGCTTCCCAGCACAGAAAATCCTTGTATGGGGGAAACTAGTGTAAGTTAAAAGCTAATTGGTAAAGTTTGTAACGTAGATTCCTCTGGTTTTGCTTCTGGGCTGATAAGGGTCTAGAGTCGCCGCCAATGATTAATTTCTGTCTTTCCTAGTAAAAAGGGGTGGTGGGGGCACCTTTACAAATTCATGGGTTGTTTGACTCATGATACAGAACAAACTGAGGGCTGTCAGTTTGGAGGGGTTGGGGTGGGGGCTGGATGTAAAAGGTGAAGGGATTGAGAAGCACAGATTGGTAGTTACAAAATAGTCACACAGATATAAAGTGCAACATAGGGAATATAGTTGATAATTTGTAATGACTATGTATGGGACCAGGTGGGTACTAGAATTATCTGGGGAGTCACTTCATAAGTTACATAGTTGTCTAACCACTACGCTGTATACCCGACACTAATATACAACAATATTGAATGTCAACTACGGTTGAAAAATAAAAAAGTAAAAATTAAATAAATAAAAAAAAGAAGTTCAAATAAAACTTATATCCTGTTTTATGCAAAAACGAGGGGGACGAAGAGCTTTCCTTATAACCGCTCTTCTGCAAATTGTCTTCAGCTCTAAATAATCTTTCTAAAAAAAGAGGCGGATTTTGAGGTGGCACATTTTTCCTCCCTTCATCAAACATAATTGTGTAAAGATGTTTATGTAACAAGAGGAGGGAGCCCTGATACAGTGGAAACGTTGTTGAAATGGGGAGGAAAACATGTGCATTTGAGTCCAGGCCACACCACGTCCTAGTGGTGAGACCTTTCAGGAAGTATTTGTGGCACCATGTAGCTATCTGAGAACTGTTCATGTAATACAGACTCCCGATACTACTGTCAGTACCAAACTGTCACTGTAACTGTCACTGAGTTACGGAGATGTCACGATATAATACACGAAAGCCATTTTTATCCTGATACCACCTTACATTTGCTAACATTTGATTAGCTCTGGACAGTCAGTTAAATGGTACAGATATTGACTTACCTGAATATTTGTTTAGCATTTAGACGCTTCAGTGTCTCCAGCTGTTTGGTGGGATCATTTGCTTTTTATAATGGGCTTGTTTGGTGTGTGTGGACTGCAATGAAGCTATGATGCTGATATTTGCAGAGAGGGAGGCATGTGGAGGAACCTCATGCACCTCTGGCCACACCTGCTCCACCCAGGGTCCAGTGACCTGTGCCCCTACCGCTGATAAGCACTCTTGGAAAGAAGTGGCCTTGTTAAGCAAGCGCTCTGTCCACGGGCTGCCCTTATGATCTGAGCAGATGGCAGCCACTGGTCTCTTTTCCTTTTCCCTCTTACAAGCTCAATAGTTTTTATGCCTAGAGAAATCAAAGTGAATAATATATACCTATTGGTAACGGAAAAACACAAACTCCAGCCTTTTTCTATTTTAATTGGACCCTCAAGCAGGGAAACAGGAAGAGAGTGGCAGCTACAACACTCAGCTTCAGAAGCTTGATGCTTTTGTCTTCTGCAGATGGGAACAAAGAATCCTTTACTCTGTTCTCAGCATGGTTATTTTCCAAACTGCAGTGGATGGGAGCTGTTGATTCAGATAGACTTCATCCTTGTCTGATTCCATTTCGTCACATGCCCATTATTCCTTTTCTTTCACGTTAATTCTCCACTTCGAGTCTGTACCTTAGAAATATATTTGTAGATGCTTTTTATTGATACATTCCCTAAACTGATAATAGGCTAAACTCTACATAGTTAGTTATTTTTTGTTTTCTCTTTTAATACATTTAGGTCAGTGGTTAAGCAAATGCACTTTGGATCAGACCTGATTATAGTTTTCCACATTTATTTTGGGCCATACTACTTAACATTGGGACATACTTCCCAAGACTCAGATACCTCAGTTGAGAAAACAGGGAGAATTATAAGACTGTTTTCAGAGGAATGTGGGCTCATTAAATGAGACCATTATTCAGACATGATGACTCAGTTCCAGATAATATGCTCAAATGCTCAGGAAAAGTTTAATAAAAACATTTCAATTTCTTATAACTGAAATGCTTAAAATTTCTCAATTTGAGGCAAAAGTGTGCCTTCCATAATTTATATATAGTCATATATAAAAGGAACATTGACATTCACGCTGATTGATTTCATCAAAGTGGATAGTCACTCAGTCCAAGAGATTGAGAAAATTGCCTTTTCTTTTTTTTTTGCTAGGGAAAATAACAGCTTCTAAATTATAAGAGAAAGAACTATGTGGAGTCTTCTTTTATGGCCATGTTACAAAAACATGGAGCCAGTGAACTTTCCAGCTCTTCATTAATTCCACAGCTTGAGAAAGTTATGTTAATGTGCACTAGACGATGGTTAAGTTTTGAGATGATCTATCTGCCGAAATATTCTCGCATCATCCATTAAACTTGTTACTCGGCGGGATATCTACACAACTGATGAGAGAACCAGTGATCTTGCTGATTTTCATTTCGATGAGAAAAAATTCTCTTGCTAAATTTCAGCATTAAGATTTTTTTTTTTTTAAAGAAATGAAGTTGGATTGAAGCAGAGAACGGGAAGGGTAATGTAAAAAACAAAGGAAAAACAAACAGTGCTGTGTTGTGCTCATCATGTCTGTTCTCTGGGGCTAGCTACAAATGTGAATTCCTGACATGAAGACGGTTTCTCTTTGCCGCTCTATGTCCCTCCTCCTTTCATGCTCCACCTGCCAGGATGCACCTGGCTGCGATGTGTAGGGTTACGGGACATACCTGTATTCATTTCTGAGTTTTCACATCTCATATTCTACAATCCAAATTGGCCTCTAAATCTGTCCAGGGTACCTGTTGGGCCATAGTGTTAATGGTTGGGGAGTGAGTGGGATGAAGGCATGTTTGGTTCATCTTTGTTTAATTCAAAGGTCAGTGTGATTCTAAAATTTATCAGTCACAGAGCCCTGACTGAGAGTATTGAGGAAGTCCCTGGGGGTGAGGAGGGTGGTGGGGTCACTTCCCTGCTAGGACAGGACGGACCTTCATACGTGATGAAGGAACAGAGTGGCCCTCTCCAAGGACTTTTTTCATGTCCTGTGATTAAAACATCACTGCTACCACCAACGACAATGACAACAAAAGATGGCACTTTTAAAAGCTAAGGTTGTGAAAGCTGTTATTTAAAGTCCTATGTGGGTGGCTATGGTGTTTAAGAGAAAAGAGAAGAGATAACTATGGGGACAAAAACCCAGACATACAAATCAGGGGATGCTAATTACATAAGATGGTTAATTTAGGAAATAGTAGCTGAATTGGAGTCCACTCTCATGGCTCAGATCTTAAAGCAGCAGTGAAATAACCTCAGACCATGAGAAAGTCCGGTATGCGTTTTGGAGGGATACACACAATAATATTACTAACAGCTGATATTTATTGAGTGATTACTATGTGCCAGGTATTGTGCCTTTTAAGTGGTTTCTACTATCCGTTACTTAAAACAAGCCTTTCAGGTACTGGTTATTGTCTTTTTCCCCGTGTCAGATGAGACCTCTGTGGTGTGCAAGTGGTTCCCTCCTCCAAGCGCAGGACTGCAACCAAGGACTTTGTGACTACAAGGCTTCATATTTACCAAGATCTCCTTCTCAGACAATAATACTAAAATTTTGCAAATAGGAGAGATTCCCCAGGGAGCCGAATCCAAAACTCTGGATTCAAAAGCACAAAGAGGCTGAAAGGAAACTGTACTCTCACTTGCTTCTGTATAATATCTTTAATTTTTGTTCTTACTATTCTGGGTCTTGTTATTACTGTTAACCAACTTATGAACACCTCAAGGTATTTTTTAAAAGCATTATTTAAGAAGCAGTAAAATAAGTTATTTCTTAACACACATTTAACGCAGTACCTTTTATGGATAGTAAATCAAGATTAAATCTGTCTGTGAGATACTTAATTTAAAGCAGTGTCCAAATGAGTAGTATGGGAGAAGTTTGTTCCAGGGAGAGGGTGAAGACGTCAATGATTCACACTCTGGTTGAACCCTAACGTGGTCCCATGCTCACCTGTGCTATCCACCTCTCCCTAACTCGGAGAGGTTTGCAGCCACAGTAAGAGACGTGGAAGCCCTGTCTCTCCATCAGGTCTCTTTACTCATGCTAAGACCAACTCCATTTCACCTCTTCAAAAATGTATTCACTGGTTTCAGCACAATGACTTCAATTTTATTTTTAGTGTCTCAACTATTTAAACCAATTTGTCAGCAGCAAATACCAGTAACAAGCGAGGATCAAGTGTTATTTATGCTGAGATATCCAATTTTTTACTTGTTTGACTGCTTTCTTGAAAGATGATGTTTTGGAAAATAAAACTCAACATTGATTAGGTGGAGTTTACTCTTTTCCCTGTGATCCACTTAGTTCACAGCGCAGAGCCCTCATAGCCAAGCCCCCTTCTTTACAAGGTCCCATTTATTCAGCCAGCTACCCAATGTTTGTCCTTCAACCTCATATTCTTGTGATGGGTTCTTAGATTTTTCCTGTGCCATTTTCCTTTTCAGACAGCAAATAGGAAACTATTGAACTAATATGTCTTTACTAAAAATAATTGTTTGAGCATTTGCATGTGTTTTAATTACGGAAGACATCCTGGCAGAGGACAGAAGTGCCTTGTCCTAAAAAACTCAATATAGTCTAACCACAATAGCATGTAAAAAGATTTCAACCTTTAAGGTAATATTAAAAAATAAGAATAATTAGAAAACTTTTTATGAAGCATCACCAATATCAAGTGGTATAATAGAGCATACACAATTGGAAAACAACTTACTGATGCCCCCAATGGAAACAGACATATAGACTGGAATATATTCTAAAACTTCCATGTAGTCCCTATATTGGACACACTTTGAAAATGAACATCTGAAATTGAGTTGATCTTCCACAGACAGTATAAAAAGGATTTCCAATCATTACAAGCTTGGAATGTAATTTAAGGAATAAACATACAAGACAAACCTTTAGTATATTGCTGGCATACTCAAAAGGAGCTTCTGTATAAGTACTGAAACTAAAATAATTCTTTGACAAATGCTGCAATAAGTTCATTTAGCAGAAATATCTCTTTGAATAGATAAGTTCAAGAAGCAATGTTAATGCTGCTGGCTTAGGTTCACAGTCACATTATTTAAAGGGCACCTCCACCACCACCACCACCAATAAATAGCTCCAGAGCGAGCAGAAGCATCATTTTCTTAACCTTGAAAGAGAAAAGACTGTACTCAGCATAAGGAGGAGCAATTGATTAGGGGACCGAGGCTGTCATTCTAAGACATATATTATTGGTTGAATGTCAGACCCAATCCAGCTCCATATAGCTGGGGCTTTATGGTCTACAGGCCATTGAACACCAAGCTTTGTGGAATATGTCTCAACTACCGCAACACCTATGCTGAGATTAGATTGTTTGACTTCATTATGCTGTTTCGCAATGTTCAATAACCTTCCATGTGTCTCATCCTCCCCTGGTGGTGTGTTCCGTAGATGCAGAGCAAGTGACTAAAGGAAGACTAGAGTTGGTGAATCAAGAAGCACATCTTCCTCAGGTTCTCGCAAATGCAGTCTATATTTAGTCTCCTCCTCACTTGTGACTTAAGAACTAACTCCTGACCCTGTGAGATGCATGCCTGGCTGGGCATGACAATAGGTTATGTGTCTTTCACCATTTGTGTTTCTGGTTCCAGTTTGCTGAGGTCTAGCTCATTCCCCAGAAAGTTTGTGGTGGGACAGTACAAGTAAATGAAAGGCCATACAGCACTCACGTACTGGGAGGATCCATATTGTTAAAATGCCATACTACTCCAGGTGATCTATAGATTTAACAAAAATTTTCATAGAACTAGAACAAATAATGCTAAAATTTCTGTAGAATCACAAAGACCCCTAATTGCCAAAGCAATCTTGAGAAAGAAGAGCAAATTTGGAGATACCACACTTTCTGATTTCAAACTATATAGTAATCAAAACAGTATGGCCCTGGCACACAAACAGACACACAGATCAATAGAACAGAATAGAGAGCCCGAAACAAGCCCATACTTATATGATCAATTATCTATGACAAGGGAGGCAAGAGTATACAATGGGGAATTGACAAGTAGTGTTGGAAAAACTGAAATTGACAAGTAGTGTTGGCAGATACATACAAAAAAATAAATCTGGATTACTTTTTTACAACATACACAAAAACAGACCCAAAAATAGATTAAAGACTTAAATCTAAGACCTGAAACCATAAAACTCCTAGGAGGAAACATAGACAGTATAAACTCTTTGACATTGATCTTAGCAACATTTTTTTTTGAAATGTCTCCTCGGGCAAGAGCAACAAAAGCAAAAATAAACAAATGAGACTACATCAAAATAAAAACCTTTTGCACAGTGAAAGAAACCATTAACAAAACAAAAAGAGTACCTACTGAATGTGAGAAAATATTTGCAAATGACATATCTAATAAGGGGTTAATATCCCAAATCTATAAAGAATTCATACATCGCAACATCATAAAAAGAAAGATCCAATTAAAAAATAGCCAGAGAACCTAAATAGATACTTCTTTAAAGAAGACATCCAGATTGTCAATAAACACATGAAAAGATGCTCCATGTTGTTAATCATCAGAGAAATGCAAATTAAAACTACAGTGAGATGTCACTTCACACCTGCCAGAATGGCTATCATTAAAAAGTCAACAAATAATCTGACTGGTGTGGCTCAGTTGGTTAGCGCTGTTGTCTCATAAAATGAAAGGCGGTGTGTTCAATTCCCAAGCAGGGCACATGCCGAGGTTCTGGCTTTGGTCCCTGGTTAAGGCACGTATGTTTCTCTCCTCCTCTTACTCCCTCCCTTTCCATCTCTCTAAAATCCATAAGCATGCCCTTGGGTGAGGATTAAAAAAAAAGTCGACAAATAACAAGTATTGGTAAAGATGTGGAGAAAAAGGAACCTTCATGCACTGTTGGTGAGAATGCAGATTGGTACAGCCACTGTGGAAAGCACTATGTAGCTCAAAACATTAAAAATAGAACTACCTTAGGCCTAGAAATTCTGCTTCTTGGCATTTATCCAAAGAATACAAAAACACTAATTCAAAAAGATATATACACCCCTTTGTCCATTGCAGCATTATTTACAACAGCCAAGATATGAAAACAAGCTTGTACCCATCAATAGATGATGGGTAAAGAAAATGTGGTACATATATACAATAGAATATTATTTAACCATAAAATAGAATGAAATCTTGCCATTTGTGACAACATGGAGAGACCGAAAAGGTACTGTGCTGAGCAAAATAAGTCAGAGAAAGACAAATTTCACATGATTTCACTTATCTGTGAATCTAGAAATCAGAAGAAATGAACATACAAAACAAAACAGAAACAGACTCATAGATGTAAGGAACAAACAGATGGTTGCCAGAGGGGAGGGTGGCGAGGAAATAGGTAAAAGACATGAAGGGGAATAAGAGGCACAAACTTCCAGTTATAAAATAAATCGGTCATGGGGGTGTAATGTATGGCACTGGGGAAGTAGTCAATACTATTGTAATAACTTCGTATGGTGACAGATGGGTACCAGGCTCACGGTGTTCACATAACTCCGTATATAAATGTAGAATCACTATGTCAGAAACATGAAACTGATACAACATTGTATGTCAACTCTACTTTCATTTAAAAAAAGTTTGCCCGGGGAGCCACAAAAGGCAAAAATAATTGGTTTCCTCGCTGTTCTTAGTTTCCTGGGTTCCTCTTGGTTCTTCTGCAGTGCAGCAGGAGCCACGTAGGGGATCTCTGGGGGGCCTGGCTGTCTCCCGGCTTGAGCCGATTCAGTCCTGCTTTTGTTCTTCACAGGTTGGGACTTCTGTATAATTGACCATTTCTAAAAGGAATTCTACTGTTAAAAAAATGAAACTTTGGAAATCACCAGCATAAAAGAAAATTCTGCAGGACTAGCTCTTCTTTTTCTTTCAGAAGAACTGTTCATTGTAAATGTTTTTGTTTTCGTTTTTGGCTTCTCCAGGAATAGCTAACACGTGGTGCTTACTGCATGGCTGCTTATCAGTAACATGGTGCTCGTCAGGCGCTGTTCTAAGTGATGTGCATATATTTCACTCATTTGATCTTCAGAACAACTCCATGAGCGAGGCACTGTTTCATCTTCTCTTCACAGGGAGCAGATACAGAAACAGAGACATTTTACAAGGTCGCACACTCAGTACATGGCTGAGCGTGGATTTGAACTCCAGCAGCCTGGTTTCAGAGTCCATCCTTGAATCTACTTGGTTACATGCTTGTCTGCTGTATGCCATTCTGTTATACTGTTTCCCTACCCACCCCTTAATGTGTATTTTTTTGAGCAACAATGTGCTCTCTGATTTAAATGAAGTGACTCGATATGGATTTAGGGTTACATTTTGTGAGCACTCAACAGAGAATCCCACACAATTGCTATGTTTTTCAACAGATTCCTTGAGCTAATTATTCCAGTGAATAGGCTGGAAGAAGATTTATGAGTATAACAATTATTTCCCCAAATCCTCTTAATAGTGATGATTTTTAGGCTAAGAAAGTGCTTCAAAATATCACATACTTACATATATCATGAGTAGAAAGTGGTCCGTTTTGTGTTTCTATTTATCCTCTCTGTCCCAACAACACAACCTTCTGTCTTCCCTGGGTCTGCGCGTCTGGCCAGATCGCAGGTGTTGCTCGTAAACACGTACGAGTGACCACATGAAATGATCTGAGCGTAATCATTTAATCTCCACGTAATCTACTTCTTCAAACTTCTCTGCCCCAGAAAATCATTTCACCATTTCTCGGACTGTCGTGATAACTGGACTGGAATTGGGATAAATTCTACTGTTTATCTAGATCAAATCAGTGCAGAAGTTCCCCGATCTGTGTGGCTGTCTTTCTGTTTTGGCTTTGCCTGCTCTCCTTCTAGCCATGGTCTGCCTTGAGGTACAAAGAAATGAGTCTAATTTCCCAAGGATGCCGCGCTGGGTAGTTGTTTTCCCTGTTCAATAGCGCACATTCAGAATCGTTCTTCGTCGCTAGGTGAGGTAAGCAATGCCACTGCAAGGGGTGACCACAGCTGGCCTTCATTGAGAGCTTACACGTGTCCAATATTTTGCAAGGAAGATTATACCCATCCCCACATCCCATCATCATGCCAGCACCTCAATGAACGTACATTGGATGAAAGATGAACAATGACATTGTGAGGTATGGTTGTTCCCGTCTTCTATATAAGGAAAATGATGCTTAAAGGGGTTGAGTAACTTGTCTGAAGTTCCAGGCAGCTAGTAATTACTGAGGAGAAAAGCCCATATGAGTAACCAAACTATTGTGCTATTCCTCCTCAGTTTTGAGCTTCAGGAGCGTGAAGATGAATTCGGATGTACTCCAACTTACTGGGGCTGAAGGCGTGAGGGGAGGAGGGTGGCACCTCTTCTTATGGGTAGAATCCAGAGATCATAGGCGAGGGTTGCCATTTAAACATTCTTCAGCACAACTTACAATATGGTTCCGTGATTGGCTGTAGAAATTCCTCTCCACAGGGATTTTCTTACCTATTAAAAAGAATCCTTCCCCCAAAACCTCCAACTTGCAAATTCTCTCATCTTCTTTTCAGGGAATCCAGGAGCATATGTTGCTCCTCCACCACTGACCGGTAGATGGCAGCAAACGCCCGCCCTAGACCCCTTAAATTTTGCCTTTAGGTTCTTACCTAGTGTGAAAGTGGCGTTTAAAAATATAATCATCCAAGCTCCTTACCTGACACATTGGAGGGGCTGATTTTCCCGGTCACACATGTCTTATTACTTTCGAAAATAATCATGTGGAAAGGCTTTTCATTGTGTTTGCTACTACATTTCTGCACAGGGGTGACTGTGAAGCCCAAATCAAAAGGCATGGAGCGAAGGGGGTGGGATGGGGATGGGGCGGTGGTGGTGGGAGACAGAGCGACCCAAGCAAGAGAAGCGCAAATCATATCGTTAAGAATGTTCCTCATGGGTTTTCAAAGAAGTTTTCATCACCCAATCTGATAAGCGAAGCAGTCTTGTTCATAAATTATTTATCGCTCTTTCTCTATCTCATCATTCACACCATCGAAACAAGCAAAATCCAACTGTGAGTGAATACTCTTTTAAGAAAATCTGGAGAGAAACATTTCTTACCACCCTTCAGTGTCAGAAATAAAGCACAACCATTGTGTAAACAATCTACAACAAAAGGATTTTTTTAATTAGAATTTTTTTCAAAGGATGTCATCCTTGACATTTAGCATTTTGTCTTAGTGTGCATTTGGTTTTCAGCCTATTATTGTTTTGTTACTCTGGACCACATGCTGTGGATTTTGGACAGCGGACTGTGATTGGTCTGAATTTGAAACAACTCGGTTCCTTGACCTGAAGTATAGACACAATGTTGTTACTTGCGAAGCAAATAGCATCTCCGAGTTTTGTTTCATTTTCTCTAAAATGTAGATCTTACAAGATCATTTCTAAGGATTATATGAAATTAAATGAGTCAATGTAATGAAACCTCTAGTTTAGTACCTGCAAAAAACTTACTGTTAGCTGAATATGAATCTGGAGTGTGAGGCTGGTGGATACTAAGATTTCTTCCAGTTTTAAGTATCCGTAACTCTGATTAGTTTCTTTTTATTCAAGCTCAGCGGGGAGTTACAGATATGCATCGCAGGAAGGGAAGTAGCGTTTGAAGGGTGCTGAGATGAAAAGCTCCTAGAGGATGCCAGGCTGATTGGCTGCAGAGAAGACTGGTCTTATTTTTACTACCAAGAGGCGGCTACAGTTCATCACTGAACCATGTTCATCCTCCAACAATGGGGATAAATGGGAAAAGGAAGAGAAAGAAGGCCGTGAGGAAGAGGGGAAAATGGAAAACAAAGGTGTTGAGGACCAGAAAGGGCACTGTCATTATCGCCTGCACTTGGTCACCATGGAGACTGTGTCCCAGTATCTGAACACAAAGAAAATATTTTAAGAGCACTTCAGGAACTAGGTCAATTACAAGTATAACACAGAGCCTCTCATCCAGGAGTCTCTGTTACACTGTTGACACTCTGTTTGATGTTAACACTTATTTTGGAATTAAATCCTGCGTTGGGAGGTAGCATCCTCCATTTTGGGGCAGGGCATTCTTTCTGTGTCACAGATCTCACCAACATTTCCACACTGCATCTCTGTAGCACTCAAGTGAGCAGGTGTTCAAGTCCAATTTTGCTGATGAGCAGAGACTCAGAGAAATTGATTTACCCAGGACTGTCTAAATTCAGAGTTAGGGTTGCTTGTCAGAGATCTGGGAGTTTCTCTTCTTATCTCTGCTGACATAGCTACTGGTACATCTAAGACGTAGTGGTCAAGCATGAATGTTGTCAAGCATGAGGTTTTTAGAGTTGACGTACCACATTGTATTAGTTTCAGGTGTGCAACATTGTGATGAGACATTTATATACCTTACGAAAGGATTACCCTGATCAGCCCACTAGCCATCTGGCCCCATCCAAGGTTATTCCCATAGTATTGACTCTGTGCCCTAAGCACAAGGTCTCTGATGGGGGAGGAACTACTTGGGTTCCAGTCTACAGCTGTTTCCAGGCTGTGTCACTGCAGTCGTGCTGCTTGCGGGGAGGATGGACTTCACAGGCACTGTTGACAAGGGGTGGTCCTGTGTTTCCTGCTTAGAGGTGGTGTTTGTTCATCTTTGTTTATCCATCCGTACGTATTAATTCGAAACCAGAATAAAGGATACCTTGAAGAAGGGAAAAACAGAGTGCTTTGGATAAACAAAATTTTGAAGGAAACAGGAAGGCCGCTGTCATCTTTGTCTGCCCTTGGGCAGCACAGAGATGATGGCCCAGGATCTCAGCGCAGAGGAAGTCAAGATCTGGCTGGGAGTCAATTCCTGGCTGAAATCCTGGTTTCTTAGCAGCTGTGAAGGTTGGCCCCTTCCCAGAGCCTGCCCCTCATCTTAAAGTGAAAATGGTAACAGGAGATCCTTCGTAGAGTTATTTTAAACATAAAATAAACTCAGGCAGGGTGAAATGCTTACCGCAGTGCTTGATCATACATGTCAGCTATTACTGTCGCCACCGTGTGCCACCAGATCCCATTGCTGCCGCTTTAGCTCTGTCTGTGAGAGCGTGCAGCCCCCACCAAGGCCTGAAGACTCATTTGGCCTTGAACATTCAGCTTGTTTGTACATCGTGTAATCAATAGCAACACTTCCAAAATTTCCACAAGGCGCTTTTGTTAAAAAAAAACAACAAAAAAACCCCATCTATAGCAACTACAACGTTCTGGCTTTAACTTGGCCTTATAGTAGAAACACACTCGTGGGTTATGTCTACTGAGATCGCCCCCCTCTTTGCCAGTTATTGGTTGTGAACTGGATCTCCTGCTTCTAGAGATGGTCCTGGTGCTCAAAATAAAACAGTGATGCTACAGGACTCTGACCTGTGTTTGGTTAATGCACACTCTGTTTAAACCTGACATATAATTAATACTTTTAATGTTGGATGTGTTGTCCTGTGAGCCACTGAAACCTGTGACTCTGTATGTTCTTACCTGGGAAATGAGAGGGCCAGACTGCATCCGACTGTCCCATTTGGAGCATTTATCACATGCTGGGTCCTGTGGGAAGAGGAGTAGGTACCCATCCTCATTAATCTGCCACTGGCCTTGTGAAGTGCCTGTTATTTCTGTTCCGTAAAGGAGGAAGCTAAGGCAACATCAAGTTCAAAGTCCCATGGCTGGGACACAGCGCAGGCGTGATTTGCCCCAGAACCTGTCCATCACTGAAGCTCGTGTTCATAACAACCACACAAATCTAACATTGCTCTGAAACCTCGTCCACATCTAACATCCCGGGATCACACTGAAAGCACTCTTTCCTGTACTAGGTGAAAGTGTTTTGACATATTGCCTTCCGCTCGAGGGGGAACAAGACAATTTAACAAAAATAAACATAGTGGATCAGGTATGAATTTACACATTGCCACTCGGGGGCACAGAACTATAACTTTTCACTTTTCTATAACTCAACTGCAGTTCGTTCTCAAGTTCCCTCAAGCTGCTGAGGGCAGACAGCATTTTTTTTATGGCATTTTGGTAACTTCAGTCTAATCTAGTTGAATTGGTGGTAGAATTCGAGCATTATTTCAGTTGCTGCCCAGTTTGAAGCTTCTTTACTCTGGAGGGAAAGCTCAGTATCTCAGGCTTGTACTACTTCACATTTTTCCTTACCTCTTCTTTCTCCGTGTGCTATTGGGTGCCAGGAGGGGAGGGGCATCCCTGGTCAGAGCAGTAACTTCTGGGTCCATGCTGGCCACTGTCGTTATGGAGCTGCCTCTACCGGTTTGTGACATGTTCTGATGGCTGCTACAGATGACCAGCTGTCATGAACTCTCCATCTTTTTTCTTCTGATATCCAGTACATTTTTTGGTGTTTATTTCTCCTTCACTGGGGTGTGTGGATGCTCTTGAATCTGCTGAAAGCCATGAAAAGTTGGCCAACAGTCGGCCTCAGTCCCTCTGTCTGTCTTGTCATGCCATGCCTTTCACCTCCACAGTGGTTGCCTCAGGTTGGCTTACCTCCTTGCTTTAGGTCAATAACCAGGGGATTCAGGGCTCAGTTGAATACAGAAATAGCACTCGACGCCTGTTTTGTGTCTTTAGAACCTCGGTTCTTCCAGCCCACAGCTGTCTCTCATCTCTCAGGCTGGGAAGATCTGTGACTTTTCTTACAGGGAGAAACATTCTTTATGTTGTATCTTATCTCCTTTCTGCTCAAAATTTATTTTGCAGTTTTGTCTTTTTTTAAAAAACAGGAGAAACTATCTAAAGTTTAATATGGATGCACATGCAGGGGGGTGTGATAATATATAAGACTCCAAGACACATTGGGTAGTTGAGGCTTATATGCCATTCTTCACAAAGGAGGAAAGAGGCAGGGACTTGAGATTTCAAAGGAAATGGGCACTTTCTCTACAGTTATGTCCTAATGCTCTGCTTTGCAGTATATACAAATCCAGCTTTCTGCAGTTTCAGGAGACCCTTTTCTCTTATTGGAAGCCTTGCTTTCAGGAACAATGCTGAATTATAAATCTATGGAAGTCTACTTTGATCAAAAAAAAATTAAGTGATAGCTTTCTTATTCGTGATCAATCTGCCTATCCTTGGAAGCAATAGAAAATACTTTGGCTATAATTTGTTGATGGACACAGATTCTTGAGGCAATTGGAAATGGTTAGGAGTCCCAGGCAGGGCAGAGAACTTCAGCCCCACCAAGCTCTGCACTCATGTTCTACACTGCAGAGTTTTTGTTGGAAAATGGATGCTCAGCCTGCATCCATATTCCTCACACTTGCATCTAACTGTGGTCATGGGACCGGTTCTAACCAATAAAATGTGAAAGACGTTTTTTATGTGAGTTCTAGCTGGGTGCACTTCCTGCTGTCTTGTCCCCTGTCATCACCCAACTTCAGTGGATAACTTGCGAGGCTTGTGTTAATATTGGTTGATCTTGGATGGGGCGGACAATTCCTGCCCATCCTCCTCTTGGGAGAAAACAAATGTCATGAGGGTAGTTACTTGACGTTTTGGAGTTTACTTCTTATATCAGCTACTGATAGCTATTTCCACTGATAAAGCAGGCGTGTAATATAGTTCAAAAAATAATTTCTGCCACAGGATCCA
>PVIA01006880.1:0-90880 GCA_004024845.1 Tonatia bakeri | reverse complement strand
CCCTCTGTGTGAGGGTGGGGCGGAGGAAGGGCTGTGAGTCACCCAGGCAGGCAAACATGTGTATCCATTAAAAAAAATGTTGAACAGACCCCTGGCTGGGGTGCCTCAGTGGACTGAGCGCCAGCCTCCCAACCAAAACGTCACTAGTTCGGTTCCCAGCTGGGGCCCCGGCCTGTGTTGTGGGCTGGGTCCCCAGTGGAGGGTGTGCGAGAGGCCACCACACACTGATGTTCCTCTCCCTCTTTCTTTCCCTTCCCCTCTCTCTAAAGATAAATAAATAAAACCTTTAAAAAAGTGTTGAATAGAAATATACACACATTAACATGAAAAGAAAGTCAAGACTGTTTTGAATGAAAAAAAAAACAGGTTACCAACACTACATGTATCACATTTTAAAAAGCAAATATTTGTATGTAATATAATTACATTTCTATGCATATGCATATGCTAAATAATAATTGAAATTATGGGTAGTGGAATTGGGGGTGGCTTTTATTTTCTTCTTTTGTAATATCTACATTTTTCTGATTTTTCTCTAAGGAATATCAATTGAGTTATAACAAAACAATAACTCTTACCTCACAGGGCTGCAGTGTGTTAACTAAGACATTTATTCACTTATTCAGTGACTACTTATTAAGCACCTAGTATGTGACAGTTTGTAAAAGCCACACAGTGGCCAGTGACAAAGACTCAATAATTTGAATCACCCCAGGCCCTGCCTTTCAAAAGTGCGAAACAAGGCGGTCTTCTCAGACAGGTGCTTCTTGTTCTACTGTTCTCCAAACATTCTGAAAATCAGGCAAATGAAAACAATAGGGTGTTTCAGCCATCTGTTGCTGTAGAGTAACTACACCAAAACGCCGTGGCTTTACACAGCAATGATGTATTATTTCTTAGGACTTGGGGCACTGCTGGGGTTCTTTACTGATGCAGTTGCATTCAGCAGGCTCCTTGGCCGGGACCATTCTCTCCGCATGGCGTCGCATCCTCCTCCGTCCCCAGCAGGATGGCCTGGGCTTCTGTACTCCACGGCGGCACCCAAGGGGGAACATTCCAAGAGGACAAATCCTGACGTGGCAAAACTGGACAAGCCTGCTTGTGTCAGCGCACATCACTCTGGATGTCACTTGCTTTGTTTCTTGATCTATAATGAGCATTTTCTCTGAGAGTGAATAGTCCTCCCAGCCTGAATTTTAATGGCTGGCCAATGGTCTACCATTGATTTAAGTAGTTTATTATCGATGAATATTTTAGGTGGCTTTCATTTGGGGGCAGTTACAAACAACTCTGTGAAGATTGACTTTGTACCAAGAACTTGGTACAAATCCTTGGAGGAGAAAGACAACAGGATCAAAGGACAGGGGCATTTTTAAGACTGCCAAATTGTTCTTCAAAATCATAGTACATACTGCAATTCTATCAGCTGTAAAGAAACCCACCCTTTTCACAATCCTCTGGCCAATACTGGGTATGTTTATCTTTTTGGTCTTTGTCGATTGGGTAAGTGAAAACTGGTATCTCATCATTTTCTTCAAAAGGGAGACTATTAAAAGTAAGTTGCCCAGAGGCAAATACTTAAGAAGAGTTCTAGTCTTTTCCTTAGAAGCAGCCCTAAGAAATCAGCAGGGACAAGGGCAGTGTGGTGCAATGTGTCTCAGCCCACCGACTTCAGACTGTAAAAAGGGAGAACAGCCTTCATGTTACCGAGAACATTGGTAACGTTTTGCCCGTTCGTTTGCATAAACACACCAAGAGCAGCCACTGATCACATGTCATATTTAAGTCTGCTGTGCTGGAACTCACACAAGAACCCTTTAAATTGACTTTTTAGTCTGCCCTTCAGGGCCAGACACTGTCATCTGGCCTGCCTGTGTCACCTGCTGCACTCAAGTCCTTGAGGTTTCTTCTGTGCCTTGGTTCTTATAGCCATTGTTCAGGAAAGCAACCTTTGTTCCTTCCCTGGAAAGACTGCCATGAACCACACAACCAACCAAGGTATCAGGCTTTTTCCACAGGCTTTTGCTGGCTTCAAAAGTCAATCCCAGTTCCTCAGGGCTTTCTGGTGACATCCAGAGCCCAGACACACCTCCTGCAGGCATGACATTCCAGTTAAAATCTTGGTTGACAAAACTTCCATTAATCACTGGTCTTATTGATTTTATGCAAAGAAACCTTATTCTGTCACTTATTCCTTCAGAATGCTGAATTCTGGAGGGATCAGGTAGGGATAAAAATACAAAGTGTGAAGGAAAATCCTTGTCCTTTGAAATTGCTTTTCTACACATTATACCTTCCATTACTAAAACCATACAACTTTTTTCTAAAGCTTTCACCAACTTCTACTACCTTCCTCACTTCCATGTTCTATGCTTTCCCTTGCTCGTTTTCCTACATAGTGTGAAGTTTTGACTGTCCTTGGAAAATCTCAATTTCCTTTTCAGAGCAGACACAGAGCAAAATTTAAATCAAAGACAGAGTCCCAAAGGAAGAAGGGGGACTAACCAAGATTCTAACCAACTTTAGAATCTTGTCTTATTTCCCACAGGTCCCACTAACCAATTACACAGGTAAGCTTTCCTAGTCCTATATGGTCAAAATACCCGCTGATAGAGGCACTTTCTTGCCCATCAGCGCATCCACTGGTCTCCTGGTAGAGACACGCCTTCTCACCCCCAGATGGCATACTCATCGGCATTCCATGGCCCGTCGCTTTAATGGTAGAGACACTCTCTCACCTGCCAGTGCATCCACTGGTCTTCTGGCAGAGACATGCCCTCTTACCACATGGTCTCTTGGCAGAGACATGCTCTCTTGTCCCAGGCTGGCATACTCATCAGCCCTGAATGACCCTTCCTGGGTCCCACATGGCAAAGGCATGCCCCCCAACTGGTTACAGGTGACCTCTCCTAGGTCTTACTGGCCAAAAAGCAGAGACAGGGGATTCCTGATGTACCCAAGACAGCAAAATTCAAACCATATCCTCATAAGATCAGAAAACAGGCAAACAAAGAAGAACCACATCCCAGAGCTGAGGTTCCTTTCCTTCAGGTTTAAAACTTTCATAACCTTTCCATTTATCTTTACGACTTCCCATAGCCCTTCTGTAACATTAACAAACTTTCTGTATATCTTTACCCATTCAGATTTAACCATCCACTTTCAATCCTTGTTCTTTTCCACACTGGGAAGGACTATATTCAAACTCGGTATCCGGCAGCTAAAAGTCCCTAGTTTTATGGGCATGTGTATCTTGCACTAAAAGTCCCTGGATTTGCAGACACATCCTGCAGCTTTCTGAAGCTCAGACCTTGCAAACACCCTATAAGTCAGAGGGTCACCCTTGGACCCCAGTTCATGGCCTTCAGAACCAGAGCCCTCCCTATCAGAACCAGTTGCACAGAGAACCCAACTGGTGCAGTGCCCACACAGCAGCAACACACAACACATAACATGAAAAGTGCACCCAGTCCACCGTCTTGCCCACTTCCAAGATGGCGGCATCTCATGTGACTCGTTATCCAAGATGGCAAAACAGCCATGAGTCACTTCCGACCTGGCAGAACAGGCACATACCACCCACAGGATGGCGGCCCCCATGCCCGACCCATCCTCCATGGTGGAGCACTCACGTGACTCATCCTCCACTTTACCCAAAATAGCAGCACACCATGTGGCTTCCTGTCTGAGCTCCAACTTGTATGCAGGCTTGGCTCACAGAGCCGAGGGGTTCCCTTCCTCCCCCAACCAGTTCCTTTATACCATCCTGGCTTTTCTGGTGACTGGTGCTTTGAGCCGGGGTGCAGGGAAGTTTCCTGAAGTTGGAAAGTTCCCGCAGACATGCTCCAGGAGTCAATCTGCCTCATGAGGCTGGAACCTGAGTATAGGTTCCTTTAGTCCCATCTGGGCCACCAAAACTGTCACCAAGCAGACTGTGGCCCATCCATGTTACGCCTTGGTGAATGAACCAACAATTAATGCTGGAAGGAGCAGATCTTTATTTACAACATTCCAACCTTGGGGGGGTTTACAGGACCTCATGCTCTGAACTCTATTCTGCCAAGAGACCCAACACTTCCCATGCTCTCCACCAGGCTACTAGCCAAAAACATCCCCCAAACTTTCTTGTGTCCTTATCTGTGCAGGATCTGGAATACGTTGCCATCAGCCTCTGTAGAATAGTCCAGAAAAACATGTACCATGTTGCTCTGGATCATGGTGAAACTCAGGAGAGGCACAGGTCTTAATAGTCCAGGTAAAATCCAGGTGCAGCAGGACGCAAGGAAGTCCTTTGCAGCTCCGGAGTCAGCTAGAGCAGGCTGATCCAGCAGCAGCACCTCCTTTCTCACTAGGCCAGGCCGCATGGCCTCCTTCCTCACTATAAACTACATAGCTGCTTGTTTACTTCTCCCTCCTTACTGCTCTTTTACCAACCGCATGGCAAAAATCCCCTACTACAGACGGCGTGTCTCTTCCCTCACTGCTACACCCTGCATGGCCAAGCACAGAGCAAGAATGGCTGCTGTGCCTAGTTTAAATCAGGGCGCCTTCTCTGTAACCCCATTTCTGACTCCTCCCCCAACTGGCCACATCTGCCAGTCCTCTGCTATCTTCTGCCTTTCTCAGGCTGCCATCGTTAGTCCAGGCAGCCTCCAAGCCTCACAGCAGGCACAGCAAGCCCCTCCAGCAACATCATGAGTCAAAGTCTCATGCCCATCTCCCTGGTAGCACAGGTATTTTACATAATTATAACACTGACCAACTGTTATTGATATGCAAAGTAACTCTCAGTAGCCCTGCTCTGCTCCTTCCTCCACCAGCCATGGCTGTGGAGGTTTGGAGATTTTTTTTCTACTTTCTGTATTTCTGGGGACTTCTCAGCCTATGCCCCATCCCGAACCTCATTCCATACCCCTTACACCGATGGCTGAACTTCTGGATGTGGAGATGAGGTCACTATGTCCTCTCAGTGCACTTCACTGGGACAAGCCCTCTGTTGTCCTGTCCCGTGTCTGAGGGTTTTCCAGTGGGCACAGGGCCTCACCTCCCATGCTCATTATATTTATCTTGACTGGTCCTGTCCCCTCTCATCCACTGGTGCTGAGGTCTGGACCTGGTCGGCTATGACTAATGAAAATTGTAAGGAGAGGTATATAAAGTGGGACCCTGAGATCAGTCCTTGTCTTTGAGCATCCAGAGCCTTTCCTTATGGCCTCAAAAACTCATGAATGGGGAATACCTTCCTGTGTGGAAGTGGGATTCCTGGACTCAGAGGCAGCTGTGCTTCTTACTAGTTGTGAAAGAAGCAATGAAGCCTTCTGAGCTTCAGTTTCTTCATCTAGAATATGGGGTGGTAGAGCTTTTAAAATTATCATGTATTTCCTCTATGTCTATACTTGTGATCTTCACAGGACCCCTCCAAGTGGGTATCCTGCCCACTTTACAGATGAAGCAAAGTGAGAACCAGAGAAGGAAAATAACTTGCCCAAGATCACACAGCAAATAAGTAGTAGACTTGGAAATGAACTCAGGCCAGTCTGGAACCAAAGCCCATTCAAACTCTTTCTCAGGCTTTGTAAAGGGTTGGATGAGAAAAGGACATATAAAAAGCTGAGCAACTTCTTTTTAATAAAAGAAAATGATTTTATTTATTTATTTTAGACAGAGGGGAAGGGAGGGAGAAAGAGAGGAAAAGAAACATCAATGTGTGGTTGCCTCTTATGTACCTCTTACTGGGGACCTGGCCCACAGCCCAGGCATGTGCCCTGACTGGGAATCAAACGAGCAAGTCTCTGGTTCTCAGTCTGGCACTCAATCCACTGAGCCGCACAAGCCAGGGCAGCTCTGCTACTTAGGAGTTAAAGAATGTCTGCAATGACAGCACAGTGTATAAAACCTGCTATCACCCAGCTAGATGGCTAATTAGAGCAATTCTGAGTGCTGGGGATAGGTGCCTGATTCCACGGCTATGATTCTGCTTTGGTCTGCTCTCTCAGCAGAGGCCCTTCACTAATGCTCCCGTTTGTTTATGGAGATAGAAGGTGCTAGGTACCCTTTATATGCATCTGTGCCTTGTTGCAGTCAGTCTCACAATGAGTCTGTGTATGAAAGGTACTGTTGAGGTCCTGTTCTTTAGATGAGCTGCTGGGGCACAAGCAGGTTAATTGAGAGGCCAGATGGCAGAGCTCGGTTCCAGGATGACTTGGATTCCCACTGTCTTAATCAGAGCCCAGAAGTGAGGTGTGCAGGGCTGGACCACCAGCATTTATAGAACTTCTTACCCAGTGACCATCAGAGCCTTCTCTCAGCCCTAGAAGGCAGCCAGGGCAGAGTCATTCTCTGCCTTCCAGATGGGAAAACTGGGGCTCAGGGAGAGGAGGAGGCTTGCTCCCTCCACCACAACAGCTTGTGCAGTCAGGAATGCTGGATGGAAACGTGAAGGAGAAAAGCTTGCCATTGGTGCTGGACTTCTGCCTGTCAGCTGAGTTTTGGCCGAGTAAGGGCTGGGTGTTTCTTCCAGGGAACTCAAGGTGGGGCAGAATGGGTGGGAGTGAGATCAGAGGGCAGGCCAGGCCAGGGAGAAGGGAGGGCAGGTCTCTGGGGGATTGTGGGAAAAGGAAAGGAGCCTAGAACAGGCCAGGAATGGACTGTGGCCTGGAGATTATTTAGATAGAGGTTTAAACAACGGCCATGTGCAGTGTGGAGTTGGGGGATCAGAGGCTCCTGGGTACAGATTAGACTATAAGAATGGTCAGTTTGGGCAGAGAGTTCCCTGCACTTCAGTGTCTTCATCTGCAAAAGGCCCAAAGTGCAGTGGGTGAGACCGGGTTCTGGAGCCCTGCCTGGTCACTCCCAGCTCTGCTACTTCCGGTGTGACTGGGGTAAGTGAATTTGCCTCTCTGGGCCTCAGTTTCCTCATCTGTCAGATGGACCTGGTAAGGACAGTACCCACTGCACCAGCTGGTGGGAGGCTTCAGGGGCCCAGTAGCATATGCAGAGGTTTCTTGCAGGTGTGTCACCTCATCCATCTTTGCTACCATCATCATCTTCATCCACCTCACAGGATTCTGGGGAGGCTTCCACAGGCCGCTGGTCAGACTGTCTGGCACAGGCATCATTGGGTAACGACTGGGCAGAGTGGCAGGTGCTCTGCTGTAGGCAGTGGGAGGAGCAGTGAGACTCACAGGAAAGAGACAAGAGTTCTGCCTGGATGAGTGGAGGGAGAGTGTGCAGGGCTTCCTGGGGGAAGTGGCTTTTTCTGGGCCTGGAAGGACTTGTAGAAGTTCTCTTGGTAGGGGAAGGAGAAGGTAGAGAGATGAGCTTGAGTGAGTGAGAGAGCCAGAGCATGTCTGGGGACCATGGAGCAGTTTCATGAGGCTACATGTTTGGGGTGAATGGTGAGGTGCACTGGGGCACATGAGGCTGCACTGGGGCACTGGGTCCAGATGGCAGAGGGGTCAGAGTGCTTTGCCTGGGGTTAAAGTGGCTCCAGTAGGTGGGGAGTTTCTATGCCTGTCTACATGGCAGAATCACCCAAGGGACTTTAAAAAACACAGATTCTGTGGTTCCACCAAGCAATATTCTCAGGTGGGACCCAGGAAATCTATATTGTTCAAAGCTTCCCAAGAAATTGTGATGCCCCCCTAAAGCATGGGAACCCCAGCCACAGGGAGAAGGTGCATCTAAGCAGGGATGACCCCCATTGAACTGCCACCCCAGATCTCCAAGATTCGAGCAGGAGCTTGAGAAGGCGGGTAGACATGTAAGAGTCCTTTGATTCTGACCCCCAGCCCCCCATGCCTTTCCAAGGGAGTCCCACACACTGGTGATCACATTTGCCACCCAGGCTGGCCCCTGGAGATGTTACCTCTCTATAGATCTCTGTCCCCAGGAAGGGCAACCTTCCACCATTCCATCCTTCCATCCATCCATCCATCCATCCATCCATCCATCCATCCATCCATCTGCCCATTCATTCATCCTTCTTTTTATTCATCCAACCAACAGTTTCTGAGCCCCCCCACCAGGTGCCAGCCATGAGACTGGGTCCTGGGGTACAGTGATGAATAAAGCGGACACTCCACACCCCTTACAAAACTCTCCGTCAGTCCTGGCTCTCTCAGCTGGCTGAGCATGGAGTGCTTTGTCACCAGGAACATGGCTAAGTACAAGAAAGCTAGGACAGGAAGCCCACCCAGAGGCCTTAGACAGTGGTAGCAGCAGGGCCCATTCATCTACCCTCCAGGGCCCATGGCTGCCAGGCACTCCTTGGGGTGCCCTCCGCCCGGAGGGTCCTGGTGCCCAGGGTAGGCATGAACTGTGCAGGTAGGCATGGACTGTCCTTCCACCCCTGCCCCCAAAGAAGGCAACGACCTTGGCTAAGGCCTGAGCAACTCTCCCCAAGGGCAGGGTCAAGGAGCATTTCCTCACAAGGGTAGCAGAAATAACAAACAGGAGGAAATGACAGGGATTACAGGAATTCCAGGGATTTCAGAGTACACAGCTCTGGTACAGGACAGAGCCACGCATAGAGATGGGGCTGGAACCCGTTGTGCCAGCTTCCTGGCCTTGCTCTTGGAGCCATCTCCTCGTGTCTTTATGCTCCTGGTCTCTTGTTTTATTGTGATCTGTTGCCCGCTCCAACACCACCCACACCAGTGTGGGTGCTTTGGATTTCACTGTTGCACTCACTCATTGCTAATCATTCACTCCTTCACTCATTCATTCAACATGTAGGTACAATGTGCTAGACACTGAGGATGAAGCTATAGGCAGAACGGCTTCACGTGGAACTCCCAGCGGGGTGGGAAACAAACCCAAAGAGATGCCACTAATACAATGTGATTATTGTCACCATAGTGTGGTGCAGAGGGTGTCATAAACTCAGAGGGGAACCAAGGGAAAGCTGATTCTTGATGAGGGAGTGGGAACTGGAGGAGAGCATGTCAAGCAGTGAGGATAGCAAGTGTAAAGGAGGAGTAAGAAGATGGTTCGCAGTGGCTGGACCGCAGGGAACGTCCAAAGGACAGCAGGAGTGGAGGTCAGAACGGCAGTCCATGAAGGGCCTTGAATGCTGGCCAAGGAACTCGGGGAGCTGTAAGCAATGGGGAGCTGTTGGAGGATTGTGAACAGGGAAGGGTCACAGTCAGATCTGCATCTTAGAATGACGTATTAGAGTCGCTCTGGGGGAGTGGACTGGAGAAGGAGAGGTCAGGCAAAGCAGCCAGTAAGAGGACCAGGCATAGTCGAGGTAGGGAAGCCAAGCCTAATCTAGGGCAGGGGCAGGTTGCTAAGCAGGTATGAGCACCTCTGGGCATAAGAGCAAAGGTGAGTATGGGGCAGATGGGCTATAGACCTGGCTCCACTTGGGGCAGCCGGGCGTTTCCATTTCAAAAAGAGGCTGAGGCAGGCAGGAACTCTAAGAACTTCAGGAACTCCTGGGTTTTGGACTTGATCAGGCTAAAAGGTCAGCATATGCAGCTGGGTCTGTGTCTAGAGACAGGAGGTCCACCAAAGGACTGCAGCCCAACATAGGAATCAGGGCAAGGTCCAGCACTGGGAAAGAGTTCCCATGAGCCAAGCAGGGTGTCAGATGGAGCCCTGGTCCTGAAGGGAGAAGAAGCTACAAGGCAAGGAGCTGAGGATTCCTGGCTCCAACGCTGTTATGTCCCAGACCACCCCCCTTCTATGGCCAGCTGTGAAGACGGGCGGCAGAGGTACCTAGCCTATTGCCCTCTCAGAAGATACTCTCCTCAGGTTCCTTATCTTGATTCCAGTTACCACCTGCTCCTGACCTGGGCACCTAAAGTCTGCATTGGGTTACCTTGCGTGGATGAACTGGGCTCCACCTTCCCAGGTGCCTTTGGGAGTGTGCCCTCCTCACCAGGCCCCATCAGAATATAATCATGAGATTATGAGCTAGAACACATGGACCCTAGTGGTCGCTGGCCAGAGCCCATTTGGCCAATCCATCACCCATACAATGAACATTTATTTCAGTGCCCTCAGTTTGCCAGTGTCTGGACTGAGAGCTGGGTTTACAAGGTGGAATCAGATTCAATCCTTGTCCTAGAGGGTTCACAGAACAGTGGAGACAGACAAACACCTTCCACACAACACAGTCTATTAGAACACAGCACACCACAGTTCGCTATGACTCAGCACAGCACATCTCAGATCTCAGGGCTGTTTTGTAGACCCCTGGCTGGAAAGAAGGACAGCTCATAGGCCACAGGGTTGTGAGGGCTTAGTAAGTAGGGAGGTGAGTGCTTATAGGAATGTCGCAGCAGAGGGTAAAGAGAAAGAGCTTCATGACCAGGATTCCCGGTTTCAGTCCTGCCATTGTAACCTTGGACTGATGACTTAGTGATCTGTGCCTCAGTTTCCACATCTGCAAAATGGAGACAATAATGTGTATCTCATAGGGTTTAAGAATTAATGGAGATAGCCCTGGATGGTGTGGCTCAGTGGATTGAGTGCCAGTCTGAGAACCAAAAGGTCACTGGTTTGATTCCCAGCCAGGGCACACGCCTGGGTGGTGGGCCAGGTCCCCAGCTGGGGGCACGTGAAAGGCAACCAATTGCTTCTCTCACATATCGATGTTCCTCTCCCTCTCATTCTCCCTCCCTTCCCCTCTCTCTGAAAATAAATAAAATATTTAGAAAAAAAAGAATTAATGGAGATAATATATGTACAGTGCCTGGCGTGTGGTAACAAAATAACAGAACAACACTGTCTTTGGTGGTGGTGGTGGTGGTTGCCTTAGAATTTTAAAACTTTATTACACTCCTAGATTCTTGGAGTCAGATAAGTGTACAGTCATAGAACCCTAGGATCTTGAACCTTATACATAGAACCTAAATAAAACATGCAGCTTGAATACTAGTTGGGGGCCTCCCTGACCCTTCAGGTGGTGATCAGATGTCTTCTAGTGCCTCAGGGCAGGGCTGTCACCTTCAGTTGCTCATGCCGTGTCCTGTGTGCCTCTAGGGAGAGCCATTCACATCAACTCTGCTGTGAATGGAGCCCCCTAGGTGCTGCAGGACCCCTCAATGCCTGCGCCAGCACAAAGGGGTGCCCCGCTTTGTCCCAGAGATGCCTGCTGCGTGCCAGGGGATTCCGGTCACCCCTTCACCTCTGCCTCCAGCCAAGCACGCTGGCTTTGTCCTGAACCACACTGACTTGAATGTAATGAAACTCAAACCCTGATCTGGATTCCTTATAAAAAATAAAAATAAAACCGCTCCCCCCAAGCATTCCTGAGACCAAATTGTGCAGAGGTTTTGTAATGTTCCAGAGAAAGATTGCATCTTGTGGAGCAGAGCCTATTGGCATCTAGATGGATAACGGGGCATGTGCTCCCACTGCCCGACGGGATTCGTCTCTCCCCACCCTGTCTCCTCCCACTCCCAGCAGGCTCTCCAGGAGCCCAGGCTCTCTGTCAGAACTTACTCAGAGCCCTCGTCTAAGCATTTTCCCTACGAAGAAAGTTCTTTCTCTTCCCAAGAGGAATTTTGTGCCATATGTTTATGTAGTAATTTTTGTATACATCAGCATAATTAGTACCACTTATAAAATCTGAGACTGCCTCAGCTAGTGTGGCTCAATGGATTGAGTGCTGGCCTGTGAACCAAAGGGTCACCGGTTCAATTCCCAGTCAGGGCACAGGCCTGGGTTGCAAGCCAAGTCCCTAGTAGGGGGTGGGGTTGTGAGAGGCAACCACACGTTGATATTTCTCTCCCTCCCTTCCCCTCTTTCTAAAAATAAATAAATCAAATCTTTAAAAAATATATACCCTGAGACAGAACATTAAAATAAAAAATCTTAAAAACAAGAATCTTGGAATAATTTAGCTTAAGGATCACAGGTTTTAAAAACCATGGGAATTTTTAGAATCCCCCAAATCTTAAAGTTGGAAGGGGCCATGAAGGGGCCTGGAATCCACCGCTTATCCCATGCAGACATCTCTCCTACAGCGACGCGCTGGCCGCTGCTGCTCCTACTGCTGATACTGGCGGCCTCTCCAGGAACGCTCTCACCAGGTGATGCTCTTGTTCCATGGGGGGCTTCCATCAGTTGCCCACACAAATGCTTCAGATAAGGAGGCTCTTAACTTTCTTTTGCACCTGTCATAATGCAGGTGGAGTGGGATTTTAGAGCAATGACAGTTGAGACCCGAGAGCTGGGACCTGAGTGGTCCACTGTTTGATAATCATGGGAGCTCAGATATGACTGGGGCCGGGCTGCAGCCAGAGGGTGAGGATAACAGTGGTGGCTACTACGAATTAATCATGAATCATGATTCATTAATCACGAATAAGTTGTATTTCATTTTCATTTAGTTGGAAGTATTTTAAAACTTCTCTTGAGATTTCTTCTTGGACCCATGTGTTATTCAGAAGTGTGTTGTCTAATCTCCCGGCATTACGAAGAGCAGGAAGGAGAGGAAGAGCAACACTGATGTGAGAGAAACAGCAATCGGTGGCGTCTTGCACATCCCCAGTGAGGGACCCGGCCTGCAACCCAGCCATGTGCCCTGACCAGGGACTGAACTGGTGACCTTTTGGTTTGCAGGACAATGTCCGACCCACTGAGCCACACCAGTCAGAGCAACAATCTGACTTTTAATTGGTACATCTAGACCATTGATATTAAAGTGATTATTGATATAGTTGGATAAATATCTACCATATTTATTACTTTTTTAATTCATTGCCCCTTTCTTTTTTTCTATTCTCATCTTCCACTTTTTCTGCTTTTTGTGGTTCTACCTGAGCATTTGATGTGATTCCATTTTCTCTCCTTTCTTAGCTTATCAATTATACTCTTTTCACAACTTTTTTTAGTGCTTGCCCTAGAGTTTGCAATATGCATTTACAACTCATCCAGGTCCGCTTTCCACGAACACTATTCTGCTTCAGAGTAGTGCAATACCTTATGCTAATACTTCTAATTCTTCATTCTCATTCCTTTTATCATTGCTGTCATTCATTTCACGTATACATAGGTTGTAATCATCAAATACATTGTTGCTATTATTTTGAACAAAACCTATCTGTTAAGATCAATGAAAAAGAACTTAAAATTTTTATGTTCCCTTCACTTACTCCCTCTCTAATACTTTTCCCTTTCAAACGCAGATCTGAGCTTCTGACCTATATCATCTTCCTTCTCTCTGAAGTCCTTTTGACATTTCTTGTAAGACAGGTCTACTGACAGCGCACTCTTTCTGTTTCTGTTTATCTGGGAAAGACTTCAGTTCTCCTCCACTTTGAAGGGCACGTTGCAGGACACAGAATTCTAGTCTGGGGTGCTTTCCTCTCAGCACTTCAAACATTTCACTTCACTCTCTTCTTGCTGACTTGGTTTCTGAGGAAAAGTCAGATGTAATTCTTATCTTTGCTCCCTGTAGATAAGGTGTTTGTTTTCTCTGGCTTCTTTCAAGATTTTCCTTTATCTTTGATTATTTGTCATTAATACAGTATGCTTAGGTGTAGCTTTTTTTTTTTTTCCTCCTGCTCGATGTTCTCTGAGCTTCCCGGATCTACGGTGTGGCGTCTGACATTCCTGTGGCTGAAATTCTCAGGGTCACTCCTTCACATATTGCTTCTGTCCCTCATGCTTCTTCTCTCTGGCACCCACAGTAAGTAGGTTACACCTTTTGTAGTTGCTTCACAGTTCTAGGCCATTTCATCCCTTTTTTTGGTCTCTTTTCTCTTTGCTTTTCAGTTTTGGAAGTTTCTACTGAGATACCCTCAAGCGCAGAGATTCTTTCCTCAGCCATGCCCAGTCTACGCATGAGCCCACCAAAGGCATTTTTATTTCCGTGGACATTTTTATCTCTAGCATTTCTTTTTGATCTTAGACATGTCATTTCTGCCCACACTGCTCATCTGTTCTTGCACATTGTCCACTTTTTCCATTAGAGCCCTTAGCATTTTAATCATAGTTGTTTTAAATTCCCAGTCTGAGAATCTCAACGTCCCTGCCTGATCTCGTGCTTGCTCAGATTGTGTTTGCCCTTTGCTGTGCCCTGCAGTTTGTTGTTGCTGTTGTTGAAACCTGGGCGTGATGCAGTGGGTGGAAGGAACCTCTTAAATGGGCCTTCGAGATGCGGTGGTGAAGGCGTGGGGGGAAGGAAGTGTTCCACAGCCCTCTGACTCTGTCTCAGCGTTTCATTGAGCCTGCGTCCCGGGGTTGTGAACTTCACAGGAGTGTCTCAGTCCCTGCCCCCACCCCACTTAGGTGGGACAGGATGACTGGACCGAGCTACAGTTGGGTATTTCCCTAAGGGGCTAGGAGGAACAGGTATGCAGAAGTACTGGTGGGGTAAGTTTTCATTGGAGGACCTTGGAATTTGGCCATTTATGGTAAAGGAGCATCAACACCAGGTCTTCTTGGACAACAAGTGAGCCCTGGGCTTCTGAAAGGGTGCTGGGGTTTGAGTCTGGCTTTGTCCTGGTCCTTTGGTCCTGTGGGGGAGGGGCCAAGACTGGTGCAGCTAGCCGTCAAAGTGCTGTCCTCTGCTCCTGCATCGGCCGGCTGCATGACTTGCAGTTTTGACTTGCTGTCTCTGAAAAGCAGCCCAGTATCTCCTTAAACAGGGTAGGACCATTTTGAGCTGGTTCTGAATTTACATTGCTATCACGTACGAACACCCATGTGAAGTAAGTACTTTCTAGATATCTTGTTAATCCTCACCTCAGTCCTGTGAAGGCACGTCATCACTCTGCTTTGTAGAAGTGATGCTGCAGCTCAGCAAGAAGAGTAAATGACTCCCTCAAGGCAGCACAGTTAGAAAGTAGGACTTGAACTTAGGTCTGTTTAAGTACAAAGCCTGTGCGTGTCTCACCCATCACGCCATCACCCACAACCAGGCAGATTCTGGAGAGGGCTCTAGGCCCAGAGGCAGACACAAGTCAGAACTAGAAACAGGAGCCCAGGCCAAAATGAAAGATGGGACCCAGAGCATAAGAAAGTTCTCAGGGCTCATTCCTGGCAGGCAAGACACCAGGTCTCTGAAGGGAGGTGCTGAATCCTGATTATGCCCCTTCTAGCTGTGTGACCTCAGGAGACTCACTTGACTTCCCTTCCCTAGCCTCTACCTCAGATTCCTATTAAGTAGCCAGGGTCTGGAAAATGGCAGCTGATCAAAAATGGAAGTTTTTGCTTTTATTGTTGGTAATGTCAGCTGGAAGGGCGCAGGTGCTTATCCCTGTTTAACCCTGGCCAGCTGAGGTCAGTCGCTGGAGAAGAGGTCAGAGCCATCAGAGACTCCAGCTAGGATGGCTGGGGAAAGCGAAGGCATTGGCATCTCAAAGAGGAATCATTTTGTTGACAAAATTATCACGACATACCCCAGCTCTGTCTTCCCATGGGATACACTTGGTACCTCCTCTTCCTGGCCACTGCCCTGGTTGGCTGGCACGCAGCGTTTGAGAGGCTGAGAGCACAATAGAATCAGTCCTTCCCTGGGGCCTAGCATGCTGCCTGGTGTAGGGGAGGGAAGGCTCCCAGATCTAGCGCAGAGCCAACCCTGACACTTCCTGATCAATTCCAGTGCCAACTCTGATGACAGGAACTTCTGCTTCTGGTGAAGATGGAGTAACAGAATCTAGATTTACTTCCCATCCGAAACAATTCAAAACAAACAACAAAAACGTGGCACTCAAGACATCGCACGGTATGAACAGTGATCACTGAGAGAAGGGAAGAAAAATAGGCGAGTCCCTAAGATTGACTGAGCTCAACGCTCAGAGGAAGTTCTCAGCTACGGCGGAGGAACGGGGAAATTTGGGAGAGCCTGGCAGCCTCCCTGAATTAAGGGAACGGCTAAGAGTCCTGCAGAGGCCCAAGAGACTAGAGTTTGCAGGAGACAGAGCTCCGAAGACCTACAGAGGGCCCCTCTCCACTATTCAGTTGAGTATTAATCAACTAGAAATTGTATTGATCAACTTGAGTGTGGGGGAAGAACCACTCAAAAAGATGAGAGGGACTAGTGCTTGGCACTCACACAAGGCTGGGAAATGGACCTTATTCCTGAAGTCCTGATGGCCGGGGTGGAAAGCCTCAGAACTCCAGGGGCATCCATTAGCGGGCTAAGAGGGGTCTCGGCTGAGGGCTGGGGAAAAGTAATCCTGTGCTCAGTGCAACTCTGGCCCCACCTAACAGAAATATCAAACTGTTTCCAAGCAATTTAATTCCATCCAGCACAAAACTCAAGATTGTTTATAGAAATATAAAACTATAGAGAACTCAAAAAGGTAAATAAAATTCACAGTGTCTGACCTAACCAACTATCACTGGACACTGAAAGAAGCAGGAAGCACCACTTACAATGAAGAGGAAGTCGTCCAGTGAGCGGAGGGCAGAGTCCATGGGCGGTGACACCAAATGGATGCACTTCATCTGTTTAGCGAGAGATTGCTATGTAGAGACACGAATCCGCTAAGGCAAAAAAGTGGTACTTCTAATCGTAAACTTTAAGAAGATCAAATAGAAACTTCTAGAGATGGAGACTACGATGTCTGAGATGGAAAATACCACCCAGTGGGTGGACATGATGGTAGATTAGATACTGCAGGAAAGAAGATTAGTGAACTGGAAAACACAGTTGTAGAAACTATGCAAACAGGAACAAGAGGAAAAGAACTTAAAAAAAAAACCCCAGTTGTTTAGTAAACTGTGGTGCAACTTCAAGAGCCAAATAGCTGTTTGCACAATAAAACAAACAAACAAACAAACAAAGACATTAAAAGGCAAATAAGATTGGAAAGAACGAAGTGAAACCGCATTTATAGGCGTGATTGCCTGTCTAGAAAACCCTATGGTATCTACAGAAAGAGAGAGCAGAACTCATAAGTGAGTTTAGCGAGATCAATATACACAACTCAATTATATTTCTATACATGAGCAACAGACATTCTGACATTGAAATTTTAAAACATTTCAGTGGCATCAAAAATTTGAGATATTTAGGGATAAATCTGACAAAATATATGTTAAGATCTATACATTGAACATGATAAAATATTGCTAAGGTCAATTAGCACAGTCCATAAGAAATGGATAAATTTGACTTTATTAGAATTAAACTTTACTACTCTTAGAAAGACATTGTGAGAAAAATGAAAAGACAGCTACAGACTGGGAGAAAAAAGATGACCCATTTAACAAGGGACCTGTTTGCAAAATTTACAAAAAATCGTACAAGTCAGCACCAAGGCAAACAAACAGCCAAATGAGGACACGGACAAAGATTTGTGCAGACGCTTCACCAAAGAAAATAAATGGATGCTAATAGACGTGAAAAGAGCCTCCACATCACAGCTATTAGGGAAATGCAAATTCAAACCGTGAGACGTTGCTGCCACAGCTCCATTAGGGTGCATAAACTGACGATGATTTGACCACACCACGCATTTGGCGAAGATGGTGAGCAACTGGAACTCTCGGAGGTTGCTGGTGGGAGGTTCAAATGTATCACTACTTTGGCAAAACAGTTTGGCAGTTTCGTTAAAAGTTAAAATGTGACCCGTGTGGTGACCCAGGCATTTCTTTCCTAATTATTTACCCAAGAGAGATGAAAGCATTACAAAAACTTGTACGTGAATATTCATAGGAACTCTATTTGTAATAGCCAAGAATTGGAAACAGTCCAGGTCCTAAGGCCAAGGAAAAAGTACAAGGGCTTGGCCTGGGGATTGCTGAGATGGAGGTTGAAACCAGAGCCACGTGGAGTGTGGAGCTGGGGGATCAGAGGGTCCTGGGTACAGATTAGACTATGAGAATGGTCAGTTTGGGCAGAGAGTTCCCTGCACTTCAGTGTCTTCATCTGCAAAAGGCCCGAAGTGCAGTGGGTGAGACCGGGTTCTGGAGCCCTGCCTGGTCACTCCCAGCTCTGCCACTTTCAGTGTGACTGGGGTAAGTGAATTTGCCTCTCTGGGCCTCAGTTTCCTCATCTGCCAGATGGGCCTGGTAAGGACAGTACCCACTGCACCAACTGGTGGGAGGCTTCAGGGGCCCAGTAGCATATGCAGAGGTCTCTCACAGGTGTGTCACCTCATCCATCTTTGCTACCATCATCATCTTTATCCACCTCACAGGATTCTGGGGAGGCTTCCACAGGCCGCTGGTCAGACTGTCTGGCACAGGCATCATTGGGTAACGACTGGGCAGAGTGGCAGGTGCTCTGCTGTAGGCAGTGGGAGGAGCAGTGAGACTCACAGGAAAGAGACAAGAGTTCTGCCTGGATGAGTGGAGGGAGAGTGTGGAGGGCTTCCTGGGGGAAGTGGCTTTTTCTGGGCCTGGAAGGACTTGTAGAAGTTCTCTTGGTAGGGGAAGGAGAAGGTAGAGAGATGAGCTTGAGTGAGTGAGAGAGCCAGAGCGTGTCTGGGGACCATGGAGCAGTTTCATGAGGCTACATGTTTGGGGTGAATGGTGAGGTGCACTGGGGCACATGAGGCTGCACTGGGGCACTGGGTCCAGATGGCAGAGGGGTCAGAGTGCTTTGCCTGGGGGTTAAAGTGGCTCCAGTAAGTGGGTAGCTTCTATGCCTGTCTACATGGCAGAATCACCCAAGGGACTTTAAAAAACACAGATTCTGTGGCCCCACCAAGCAATATTTTGAGTAGTAGGCCTTAGGTGGGACCCAGGGAATTGTGATGTCCACCTATGTATGGGAACCCCTGCGACGGGGAGAAGGTGCATATAAGCAGGGATGGCCCCATTGAACTACCACCCCAGATCTCCAAGATCTGAACAGGAGCTTGAGAAGGTGGGTAGACATGTAAGAGTCTTCTGATTCTGACCCCCCAGCTCCCCATGCCTTTCCAGGGGAGTCCCACACTGGAGATGCTACATTTACTGCCCAGAAGGTTCTTATAAAGATATATATTTACACTACAACTTGTCAGTTGAAGATGTAAATGAAAGCTCATAGCAATTCCATTTGTTCCAACCCAACACTGGAAACAACCCCCATGTTCATGGGTGAGTGGACATACTCACTCCACGCAGAGGACGACTCAGCAATGACAAAGAACGAGCTATTGATACATGCAGAATGTCAAAAAAAAAAAAGCTGAACAAAAAAGTAGAACCCCCCCAAAAGAGTACATAATGTGTATGATTCCATTTCTATGAAATTCTAGGAAATGCAAACTAATCTACAGCACCAGAGATCGGAGTAATGGTTACCTGGGAAGGTGGTGGTGGAGAGATAAGAAGGAGGGGTTACCAGAGGGAATAAGTGACTTTTGGGGGTGAGAGATATGTTTCTTATCTTGAAGTGGAGCTGGTTTCTGGTGTGTATACACACGTCAAAACTTTTCAAATCGTGTAGCTTGATCATGTGCTCTTTATCGTAGGTCAGTCGTACCCCAATGAGGCTGTTGGAAAAATCTGACGCCAGCTCTGCCTAGTCACAGCCAGCCTGGTCTTCCCACAGCGCTCCTCCCCCGAGTCCTCTCCCTCACGGCCAGGGCGCGGTGGGGGGTCACCAGGCACCAGGTACTGTCTGCTAAACACTGCATGGAATGTTTCACTTCATCCTCACAATAGCTGAGAGGCGGTGCTATTGTTGTGAACTCTGTTTTACATATGAGGAAACTGAAGTTCAGAGAGGTTAGGTCACTTCACCAAGGAAATGTCCCCTGAGTCCCAGCCCCCGTGTTTACCCCAGCCTACGGCAGACTGGTCTGATCTGTTCTTGAGATTACACAAACACCGTGATGTTTGTGGAAAACAAATTTCAAATGGCTTTTAATTAATTCCTGTACATCCCAAATACTGCATCTAATGATTTCTTATTTTCCATGTTTTTTAATCCTTATGAAGACAGTATGTTTACCACCATGATTCGATAATGTAGCTAAAAGTTTGTTTTCTCCCCCATGACCTTGCATCTTTATATGTAATCTTACTGTCTGATTCGTAAGGGAAATATGAAGAAAAGCTTTTAGATAGATGATTTTTTTTATGTTCAAAGTCCTCAAAAATGGGGTGGGGGCAGGACACAAAGTGTTATGTTTTTTCCTTTTTATCCTGATCTAAGGAAAAAACGAAACAAAACCACAACTCAATTTCTTCACTGTTTAGTGTAAGCTGGCACCTTCCTGGAACTCTCTAGTGGACCCTGGAATTCCTGTGGCAGTTCTCATTTCTTACCATCTAGCACCCACTCCCCCGTGTCTCCAGGAGGTAGCTCACTCTCTGACACTAACAATAGGTTCTGAAGGAAGGAAAAGAGACAGAGAGAGACAGAGGGAGACAGAGGGAGACAAAGAGAGACAGAGAGAGAGAGGAAGGAAGAAAGGTTCTGATAGGTTCTAAGACAATCCGTATATATCCATGGCCATTGTCTAGGCTTGTCTCTGGACCAAATTAGAGCCAGCAAAAAGCAAGCAGACTTTATCTGGCATTCCTGAGAAAGAGAAGTGGCTGTCTTTTCCGAGGCTACTACGAGGGAGTCTCCTCTTTATGTACCAGTACAGGGATTAGTAGGGAGGCTTTTAGCAGAATGGCAGTGGTGGTGGGAAACCTTCCACTAACACTGCACAGATGGGAGCAGAGAGAGGGCAAGACCCCACCCCATTTTTGATGATCTCATTTGAGCCACCTGAAGGCAATTAACAGATTCCTTTTGTTTAAACCAGTTTTCACTTAGCCCTGACTGGTGTGGCTGAGTTGGTTGGGCTTGGTCCTGCAAAGTGAAAGGTGGCTGGTTCAGTCCTCGGTCAGGGCACATGCCTGGGTTTTGGGTTTGGTCCCCGGTCGGAGTTGTGGGGTTGGGTTTGGTCCTCAGGTCGGGACTCCTGCCAGAAACAACCAATCCAAGTTCTTCTCTCACACTGATGTTCCTCTCCCTCTGTTTCTCCTTCCCTCCCCGCCTCTCTAAAAATAAATAAATAAAATCTTAAAAAATAAACCCATTTTCATCTTTGTATTTATTTGACCAGTATGTACTGACCACTTGCTATGTGCTAGACACAGTTCTAGGAACCAGATGAGTTGCATTTCCCATTTAATCTTTGCCTAATCCTTAGTCATGAACTTGACTTCTGACCGTTTTCTCATGAAGAGCTTTCAGTGGCAAGAAACAAAGTACAGAGGGCCATTATAAGAACACTAAGATGTACTTAAGAGTATGTGTGGGGCACTAAGGGAAATGCCAGGGCTATTGCAAAGACCCTCCTACAGCAGTGGGCCTCAGGAGGTCCAGATGGAAAATATCACTAAAGATGAAGAATAAAGTCCATCTCCAATCAGCAGAACTTCATGTCAGGTTCTAATGTCAAAAATATCAAGTAACAAAGGCATCCTTAAGTGATGTATTCCCCAGACAAACTCTGTGACTTCTTTATAGATCTCTAATGAGCAATCTCTGATGGACAAATACTATTGGGTTGGACAAAAAGTCTGTAATTTTTTCCATAAAATAAAATACACTTTTTTTATTTTCACCAATAACTTTACTGACTTGGATATTTTGAGTATGTCGACTATCTTTTGCTATTGGCTTCTAGTGGATCGAGGCCAAGGGTGCTGCTGAACATCTTCCAATGCATAAGACAGCCCCACAGCAAAGAATTTCTTGGCCAAAATATCAATAGTACAAAGAAACTTTGCGAACCACTTTTGACATGTTCGATCAATCACAGCACCTTCTCCATACACTGCGCAAATATTTTTTTTGCATTTCGGTTGTGTTTTTACCTTTCTTGAAATAATAAAGCATAAAATGCTAAAAATGTTGCTTATTTTACTCCATCTTCAATATTGAAATGGCTGCACAAAAATTCACCAATTTTTGTAAGTTTTTTTAAATGCACACTGATATGACAGCTGTCACGATACAACCTAACAAAAATATTCCGAATGAAGTTAAAGACAACTGAGCACTCCTGGAGCCATTACAGGGAAAAAAACAAATGAACTTTTTGGCCAACACAATATATCACCTGCATATTTACTGGACAAGAAACAGTAAACTCTTTCCAGTATATGGTATTAAACACCTTTCAAATAAAAAACCGCTGATACTTTAAGTGCTAAATGTGCTTTCTCCTGCCTGGCTCAACGTCTCAGGCTGCCGCTTGTCTTTACTTTAGTGTGATGAGGCCCCTCGGCCCCTGCCGACCACAAGGCCAGTCTTGGGGGTGGTCTTAGGTCTGGAAAGAAGCCTGTATTTCGGTTGTTTTTGTTGTTGCTAAATAGGCCTCACTTAGGTACAGTTTACATGCAACAACACGCACCAGTTTCGGGTGTAAAATGTGATGAGTTTTGCCAACGTGTACAGTCATGCGACCTCCACCACGCTGACACACCGAGCATTTCTGTCACCCCAAAGGTTTCCAAGTCCCTTTAAAGCAAATCCTTCCCCCATCCTCTCAGCCCCCGGCCCCCAGCTCCTGATCTGCCGCCTGTCACTAAGATGTTGATTCTCCTGACATTTTTAATAAATGGAATCATATTCTATGTGTTCTTTTGTGTCTGGCTTCCTCCACCCGGTATGCTGATTCTGATGCTCACTGTGTTTTGTGCGTGACAGCAGTTTGCTTCTCTGTGCTGCTGAGGAGGCACCGTTACGTGGTGGCGCCACAGAGTGCTAACCGTTAGCCAGTCAGTCGGCAGGTGGGTCGTGTTCGGTTTGGGGCTGTTGTGAATAAAGTTGCCATGAACTTCACTTACAAGTCTCTGGTAAACACCTCTCTTTGCAGACATCTCCTGGGTAAGCATCTAGGAGTGGGATTGCGGAGCTGTAAAGTAGTTCTGTATTTACCGTTACAAGAAACTGCCAAACTGTTTTGCAGTTGTTGTGTGCTGTTTTCCATCCCGACCAGCAGTGGATGAAAATCCTGGTTGCCCCACATCCTTGCCGACATCCATATGGTCAGTTTGAAAAGTTTTAGCTGTTCCAATGGCTGTGCGGTGGCCTTTCATTATGATCTGAGTTTGCGTTTCTCCGAGGACTAATGATATTGAATATCTTTCTGCGTGCTTATTGGTCAGTCATTCATGTATCTTCCTTGGTGAAGTGTCTGTTCAAATCTTTTGCCTTCTTACTGAAGAAATTGTTTGTCTTCTTACTTTGAGTTGTAAGAGGTCTTTATATATTCAGGTAAAAGTCCTTTGTGTGATAAATGTTTTGCAAATGCTTTCATCTATCTGTGCCTTGCATTTTGTTTTTTTCATGGCATGTTTCAAAGAGCAAAAGTTGGTCGTTTTGATAAAATCTAATTTATCCAATTTTTTTTCTTTTATGGTTTCTAACTTTTGTGTCTTTTTTTTTTTTAGATTTTACTTATTTATTCTTAGGCAGAAAGGAAGGGAGGGAGAGAAACATCAATGTGTGGTTGTCTTTTGTCCACCCCCAACTGGGGACCCAGCCTGCAACCCAAGCATGTGCCCCAACTGGAAATTGAACCAGCGACCTCCTGATTCGCAGGCCAGCACTCAGTCCACCGAGCCACACCAGCCAGGGCTAACTTTCGTGTCTTATCTCCCATCCAAGTATTACCAAGGCCCGACCCTGCTTAGCTTCCGAGATCAAACGAGAATGGGCGTGTTCAGGGTGGTGTGGCCGTGGACTAACTTTTGTGTCCGATCTAAGAAATCCTTGCTTAGCCCAGGGTTTCTCAGTTTTAGTACTGCTGTTACTTTGGGCCAGATAATTCTTCGCTGTGGGAAGCTGTGCCACGCATTGTAGAGTGTTTAGCAGCACCCTGCAGCGCACTTTTAATAAACCAATTCCTACTAATTCTAAGTCTGTGAACTTCCCCCTTCAACGGTCGGAACCTTCAGGACCACCAGTAGCGGCAGTTCATGGACTTTTCCTCTTACAGCTCACGATTAACACACCTGGACGACCATCCGAGTTTGCTTCACTTCATTCTGCTGGCTACTTTAATTTCTCTGTTCAGTCCCTTGAATGGGCTTGAACAGGCTCAGATCTCTGGACCTCTTCATACTTTGACCTCTTTGCCTCCATTTTTCTGTCATGTTTTCCCATATTTCCCTGTTCAAATTCCTAAGTGTGACAATCTGGTCTGGCCCGTTTCATCTTTTCCCTCCATGTCATTGGTTACCAGGCCGCCCTGACTGTGTGGTCAGGTTCCCCCTGATTCCAGTTTGTTCTGTCCGCCAGGAACGAGGTCCCACGGTCCAAACGGACCTCCTTGGGCTGTGGGGGCTGGGGACAGAGCAGTCTCCCTTGAAGAGAGTATGACAAGGTGGGCACCTCATCATGCATACCTCCTGTGATGGACACCTCTCACGCGCGCCTCCAGCCCTAGGCCCTACCTCCTGAACACTGTTCCTCATCCAGTCCGAGGGAGAAACCCAAACCTCATTTTTAGGCTTGGCACTGATTATCCTCTTCTTCTCTTTCAAGCCCTCTCACCCCTTTCTTTGCTCATTTACAGTCATTTAAAATCATGCACTCCATCCAGGCGTTGGGCAGGTGAGGAAACTGGGCCTGGAGAGCTCAAGTTCATGGAGAGGCAAAATATAAATATGGGTCTCCTGATTTTCCCAAGTTAGTGTTTCCCCTACTAAGTAGTGCTTGGTCCCAGCAGGCATGGCCACCTCCCTTCCCCCGTGGGTATCTGATGGGGCCCAGAAACTTGTGCTGCAGTCCAGTGGAGGCAGCAATGCCAAGGAGCAGGTGGCAACTATGGCACAGCCTAGGCTGTGGCGGCAGGTGTCCCATCCCACCCAGGGTCAGGCTTTAGGGCTCAGGGGGTGAGAGCCTCAGGCTCTAAGTCCAGGTTTGGCCAGGAGAGAAGAGGTGCAGAGGCAGGGGACTGGCTGAGTTAGAGCCAAACCAAGAAACCTAGATGAGTTTCCTGTGGTGGTTATAACAAATCGCATCAAATTGGGTAGCTTAACATAACAGAAAAAGGTGTTGTCTCATGGATTTGGAGGTCAGAATTCCAAAAGCAAGATGTTGGCAGGGCTCTGCTCCCTCCCTGGACTCTGGGGAAGGATCTGTTCCCGGCCTCTTCCCGCTGCTCGTGGCTGTAGGCGTTCCTTGGCCTGTGGCCACACCACTCCAATCCCCGTCTCAATCTTCACATCTCCTCCTCCGGGTATGCGTGTCTTCTCCTCTCTGTCCATCCCTCTGCCTCTCTCTTATAACAGCACATGTGGTGGCAGTTAAGGCCCACCTGGACAATTCAGGACATGCTCCTCTTCCCAAGATCTTTAACTTAACCACACTTTTTTCCATGTAAGGCAACACTCACAGATTCCACGGATTTGATACAGATATCTTAGGGGCATTGCTTTTGGTTTACCATGGATCTCACCGCCCCACACCACTACCCCTCCTTTCAATGGCCTCTGAACTGTGGGGGAAGGGGCGGCAAGCCAGAGTTCCTTCCTCATTCCTCCTGGGGGTAGAGGTGAAACTGGAGGTTGTCAAGAGAGAGGACAACTACAGCCCTCCTACTTATTCAGGCACTACGTTAGTTTGGGTGGCCTTAACAAAATACCACAGACCAGGTGGCTTAACCAACAGAAGTGTCTTTTCTTACCGTTCTGGAGGCTAGAACTCTGAGACTGAAACCAAGGGTCCTCGGGACTTTGGCTACTTTTAGCTTTAAATCCTACCCTGCCTTTCCCAGGGATAGTCAGCCACCCCCAAGGCGGCAGAAGACAGCAGCCCAGACCTGGCTGATGATTACAAGGTACAACCCTCAGCAGGCTAAAGATAACGTGTTGATCGAAATGATGTTTCAGCAAACGAGCCCTCAGGTGGAATGACCCCCTGGCTACTTTTCTGTGAGACCAGTCAGAGGGACGCCAGAACAGACCTCTGAACTGTCCTCAAGACCAAAAGAAATGATTTATTATCCTTCCTTTACTTCTGACTTGACCCCAAACACCCTAATTCACAGAGTCTTATGATTTTTGCTCTATCTAATTTGTTACTTACATGCCCATCAGGGAGTTTGGGCTTTTGAGCATTAGCTTCCTGTTCTCCTGGATGGCACCATTCATAATAAAATAGCCAATATTTCTCCACTGAATTCTCAGTGTTAAGTGTCTGGCTCTGCTAATGACAGGAGGGGTGGGTGGACACCTTTTGTTCGATAACAAGATAGGGGGCCAGTGTAGTCGGTTTCTGGTGAGAGCTGTTTTCCTGACTTACAGATAGCTGCCTTCTTGCTGTGTCTCCATGTGGCCCTTCCTCTGTGTGTGTGGGGGGGCGTGAGGCGGGGGGGGGGCACCCTCCTGAGCTCTCTGGTGCCTTTTCTAATGACATGAGTCCAATCAGATCAGGACCCCACCCTCCTGGCCTCATTTAACTTTAATCACTTTCTTAGTGGTCCTGCCTCCAAATACAGTCACACTAGGGGTTAGGACTCCAACGTATAAACCTGGGGTGGGGGGATCTAAACATTCGGTTCATAACAGACTCTTTTGTTTATGTTCTTATTGAATCATTTCTATATCCTCAGGTAAGGATTAGTATTCCTACATTACAGGTGAGAAAACAAGCTCATAGAAGAAGTAACTGCCCAAGTAATTCACCTGTCAGAGTCAGGATTTAAAGAAAGGTTAGTCTGGCTCTGAAGTCCAAGCTGACTGCATTGCCCTGGGCTCCACTGGGAACTCCCCAGCTAAGACTCGGGGATCTAGCCTGCGCACGCTGCTCTCGCTGCGGCTGTCTTCCATAAGAAGCACACACTCAGAATGCACAGCCTCCTGACAGCAGCATCCCACCTTCAGCCCTCAAGAATCCCAGATACATGCCCTGGCCCAGTGGCTCAGCTGGCTAGAGCATTGTCCTAATACTCCAAGGTTGCAGGTTCCATCCCCGGTCAGGTCACACACAGGAGTCAACTAGTGAATGATGCATGAATGGGTGGAGCAATGGGCAATATTGATCTCTCTCTCACAAAAACAAAACAAACAAACAAAAAACAACAAGAAAAAAGAACCCAGATACACTTGCGGCTGTCGGCTGTCGTGGCCCAGGCGTCTTGAGGAAGGAAGTGACTGGAGAAAGAAGATAGGGGATCTCATGTTGGGCTTCCCTTTGTGTACTCGGGCTTGAGCCCTGCACCCGAGAAGCATGGTCTGATGAGAATGACCTGGGAGGGCCGTGGAGGAAGTCTTTCTCTCCAGGGAGATAGGAGATATTAATTGAGGTCCAAGCAGGATGAACTCCATGAGTGATTTGTCTCTGGCAGTCTGTTCTGCATTCTCAGTTTCCTCATCTGTCAAGGGTGGGGATTCAGTTCATCTGTCCTGAACTTCTATGATTAAATTACTGTCATATCCGCAAAAGCCCTCATGCTTAGGGGCTAAAAAAATATTGATACTTTACCTCTCACCTTCTAAGTTCTTCTGGCTGAGCTAATAACCAAATTAACAGATACAGATTAACAGGAGAAAATCAAAATTTAATACACATGCATGTGGAATTCACACAGACATGATAAATCCATGAAAATTCTAAAGACAGTGAGGGAACATTGGGCACATGAGACATTTTTGGACAAAGGAGAAGTGGAGGGGAACAGGGTGTCAGATTTCAGAAAGAAGAATGGGCATTTCCGGGTAGTTGAAGAGGGGCAGAACACACGTGGCAGGAAGATCCTTGCTAGGCAACTCAGACACTAGGTGACACAGGGGGAATCTAGCTAATAGGCACCTGCTGGAAGCCCTCTTGTTTATGATACTTAATCCAAATTAGGCTAAGGCAGCATCCTGAGATCGCCTTCCTGAAGCAGGTTTCTCTGTCTGAATCTCTTGGGCAGAAAAGGGATGCGAGTCAAAGATTCTAAATCCTTTATTTCTTAATAAGCAGCTTAAAATCAGTATCCCCCAAAGCAGCTTCAGGGTGGCAGAGTTTTGGTGACTTCACCTCTCTGGCTAACAAAATGCATTCGCTCATCACTTAACCATTCAGTGAACGTTTCCTTCTACTGCCATGTGCTTCACCATGTGTTGGGCGATAGAGAGGAAGACGTGGTTTCAGCCCCAGGAAGACTGCAAGTGTAGGGGTAAAGGCTGACTTCAAGGGAGGAGTGGATGAGAGTGTGACAGGGTGAAGAAAGCTCCCTGGGCTCGGAGCGGGTGGGAGAAGCAGTGACCCCATATCCAGTAAAGCAAATAAGGCATTTTTGTCTCCACTTCACACAAGGAAACTTGGGCTGAGAGAGGCATGACCACCTAAGGCCACACAACCTGGAAGTGGCCTGCATTCCAGGGCCTTGTCTTGGGCACAGTGCCTCCCATTGTAGTGGACACTGGGGTGAAGGATGGAAGGAACCTGAGCCAGACACTGAAGATGCCAGTGAAGAGTTTTTAGTCTGGTGCAGAAGTGGGCACGTCAGTACTCCACTCGGAAGAATGTTCCGTGCACACAGCCGGGCCACCTGGTGGATGTCAGCCCTTGGTCTAGGGGTTGAATCAAAGGGTTTCCTGGGCCCTGGGGAGCTGGAACCTGCTAGGGGGATGAGGATATACACGAGGGTCAGAGCAGTGACAGTCCCCAAGAAGTCTCAGCCTGGGCCTGCAGAGGGTTTTCAACCCTCATGAATTCATGGCCTTGGACATTCATTCATCCATCCACTCGTGTTCTTCCATTCAGTCACCAGACAGGACTGAGAGCCATCTGTGTACCCAGCCCTGTGTCTGTTTGGGGAGCCTTCCCTCCTGCTCTGAACACCAGCCTTGAGCCCTCAGCTCGTGGGGCGCAGGCCTGTGTCTGCACGTGACTGTTGCTCAGTGGCCTGGTCTCACTCCTCCCTAGCTGACCTACAGGAGACTGTACCAGGGTATTCAGCGGCTCCGAGCTTCTCTTTGCTGAACCCAGCACTCCGTCTCTGGGAGTGGGCGTTCTAAGTCAGGTTGCAAGGGCAGTAGGTTTGTGTGAGCACAAGGACCCCACACCCTAGATCCACTGATCAGCTCCAACGCCGAAGGGCAGCACTGGAGGGGCCCAGACCACAGGGATCAGCACTGTTCCCCACTGTACTGATGAGAAAACTACCCCCACCCCCAACAATTTAGCTCCTACCTCTTTCCTGGCCTGCACACCTATCCTGGGTGGTCCTCTGGCCTCTCATTTCAATGCTTTGATGGGGAGATGGGAGGTCTCTCTGTAATGGGCCAGCTGGTGGGTGTTACAGGAGCCGGGCAACCTCTCCCAGTCCAGAGGACATTCCCTTCCAAAGTGCTTTTGATCTCCAGTGAGCATGGCCCAATTATCCTCCCAATTCTGCCCCAGGATTGCCCTGCATGGAGGACAGAGTGGTGTGTGCTGGGGGTGGGGGGAGTGAAGAGCCTGGATAGTAGTAGGAAAAGGACTATTCTAGGAGTCCATTTCCAGCCCTTCTTGACAGTTGGGATCTCTGGAATGGTTCCTGGGTGTACGAACTGGACTGTGCAAGTAGGAGACTAGGGTGGACACGGGTGTGTGGGACTACACACACGTGCACTCATATGTGTGGGTACCCGTGTTTGTAGGATTGTGAGCACCATGCGGGCATCCTGTGGTCAGGGTACAATCAATGGTGCACCTGGAATGCTCCAGAAGGCTTTGGTCTCCCCCTATCTCCATCAGTGCCATCACTCCACCTTCCTTTGATGTGGACTGAACAATCTTGTGTAAAGAGCCACTTGGAGACCAGTCCTTCAAATGAACTCCTCCTAGATAAGACATCCTAGATAAGACATTCCAGAGCGCAGATGTGAAGTGTATGCGTGAACATTCTTGCAGATCGAATTTCGCTTAGAGGCCTGAGGCAGAGGGTTCGTCCTCTCTCTGGGAGTGGGGTTGAGGTCGGGCATGCCTGAGTACCCGGGGTCTCTGCCCTGGCCTCTCCTGCAAAATACCGGTCTGTGCATTATACAGCTCGGTCGCCCCTACCCCCAGCCTTGGGCTCCTCCCTGCGCGACCCCGGGCTAGCCCCTTTCTTTGTCTTGCCACAGACATCCGTCTACTCAACAGGGGTGTGGCCGCCCTTTCGGGCTGTGGGGGCCCTTGAGAGGGAAAGCTCGGACAGAGGAGAGGCTCTGGCCCAGGCAGGGTGTGTCCTAGAGCCCCCGGCCCTCCCCGCTGCCCCCTTACGGTCTGCTGGGGCCCCATACCCGGCGGGCTTCAGGGCCGGGTGGCGCCCGGCTGGCGACACTGGCCTTTTGTTACCTGCCCGGGCGCCGTGCAGACGAGCGCTACGTGCGGGCGGCCGGGGCGGGCGGGGCCCGGGGCGCCGGGCTCACCCTTCTGCTTCCCCCTCCCGCATGCCCCGCCCTCCTCCTCCGCCAAGCCTGGGACCTCCTGTAGCACCCTTGTGAAACCCGCTCCGGCGCCCCTCTCCGCCCCTCTCGACCCCTTGCGCTCGTACCTCCCGGGTGGATGCTCGCCCACCGTTACAGAAGCCAGACTGCACTTTCCAGTCCTGATTCAGGCCACCTGTCCTTTCCCACCCCCATCACTTGACAAACTGTCACCCCAAGGCCCAGCTCAGAGGCTGCTTCTGGGAAGCTCCCTTAGACTCCCAGTGTTAGTCACTCTTCTCTGGGTGACCTCTGTGTCTAATCACTCCCATCAAAGCTTGTCACCCCTCCAGATTTCAGGGCAGGGCCCAACACCCTGGGCGGCCAGGCTCACCCTCCATCAGATGTCAGTGGGGGAGTGAATGAATAAAGTTGGAGATAGGCAGGAAAGAAAACTCGGGTTCCCTGAGCCCAGCGTGGGCCCTGTACGCCGCCCGGGCTGTTGTCTGAGCTTGTCAGTCCCTGCCACTCAGCCTAGAGGCTTCCTGGGTGCCAGGAGACCCGTCCTTTGCTTGACCCATGAGCCAGAACCTCTGGCCTCCCAGCCCTTGCTCAAGCTGTTCCTTCTGACTGCTCCACTCTCCAGCCAAGTGCAAACCAGACCCTTCCGAGGCCCATCCCTCCTAGAGAAGGGATCCTTGGAGTTTGGTGGTGATCTGGGCACCTGACTTTTGTGCTTTACACATACTGCTCATACTGCTGCATTTGCCCCTCATTGCGATCCTGCAAGATAGTGAGGTGACAGCCCGCAAGTGGTCGACCTTAAAACACACGCTTTCTCCCACATGACACTGTGGTCTTCCTTTCTCAGGCCTCCCCCAGAGACAGCTATTGCTCTGAACTGCTTCCCATCTTTCCACACCCTCCCCCTTTCAGGCCAGAGCAGGGCAGGGCCGGGATTCTTGCACTAGGGCAGGTCAGTCCGGGACCCCTGTGGCTTTGCACCTGCGGGAGGAATTTTAGGGGAGAATGTGCAGGATATGGTGAGAGACCTGCGACGGGGCCCGAAGGAATGTGGGGTTGCGGACGGAAACCTAGCAGAAGGTGGAGTGTGCCGGGAGAGCCGGTTTCCCAGGCCCTGGAAAGCAAGGACTAGTTTGAATGACAAAGGTCCCCTGGGGAGCAGAGCTAGGCTTGTGAGGATGGGAATGTGGGAGGAGGAGGGTCACCAGGGCGGGAAGGAAGCTGCCCCTGGGTTCCCATCTACAGCGGCCCTTTCAAGTCCTGCTAAACCCATAACAATGGGAGGAACTGACCTATGGACACTATGGGCAAAGAATGATTAACGTAATTCACCGAGGAAATATAAAAACTTTACGAAAATGTTATAAATTCCACAGTACAAATGAAAAGGCAATGCCCGCTTTTGTTACCTATAGAATTGGTCAAGATGAAAATAACGAGGCCGCCAGATGTTGGCGAGGAAGCCGCGCCTTTTTCTCTGCGGAGGTAAATTGCACGCGTTTCTGCAGGACCACTTGACAGCTTGCACGGACACTTCGGAAAGAGTGATACTGTGACGTAGCAATTTTACTTCCAGGCTATGCCCTAAAATCAAAGTTTATTTATCCCAGCCTTATTTATAATGGAGGAAAATTGGAAATTCCCTAAATGTTCAATGACAGGGAATGGGTAAGTAGATCACACCACATTCATAGGTGGAAAGCTGTGGAGAAATTAGACACTAGGTTCTTGGTGGCTCTTAAAGATACGAGGAAACACTCAAGAGATGCTGGGCAGTGAGAAGGGAAGTGAAAATAGCAAGGCTCCAGTTTCCTACGATGTCTGTATGAATGGGCACAATCTCTCCCACGCACAGGGACGGGCTGGGCGCTCTACCCTGTGCTTGTGCATGCACTACCGCTGCCCTGCAAGGGAGGTTCTCGTGACTGAACCGGGGCGAGAGAACCGGAGGAAACTCGCCAGATGTTAAGCGTGAAACGAGAGGGCAGGAGTGGTTCCCCTGACCCTGCGCCCCAAGATTGCACTTCCGAAGAGGGAGTGTGTGTGCTTTTAGTTTTCTCCTTTATACTTTCTGACCTTTTCCAAATTTTCTTCAGTAAAAGAATATAATAATAGAAACATTAGCAATCTTAAAGTCACAAAAGCCATTTGTTCAAACATGTCTGCAGCATCTCTTCTCCTGGGGCGGGGGCGGTTCCCTTTGCGCACTCACTGGGGCTGCTGTCACAAAGTACCAGCAACTGGGCGGCTTAAAAAAAACCTCAGAAGTTTATTTTCTCACAGTTCTGGAAGCTAGAGGTCTGAAGTCGAGCTGCTGGCAGGATCTCTCCTCCTGCGTGTGTGCAGGGAGGGTCTGTTCCAGCTCTTTGTCTCACCTTCTGTAGCCTCTGGTGCTCCTTGTCTGGTGTCTCCCTACAGGTCTTCACATCATCTTCAAGCCCTAACACTGAGCCCTCTGAGACGAGCGAGCGTGGCAGGGAGGTGGGGGCGGGGAAGCCCCCCACCGGGGTGAGAGTCTATGTTCCCCCACATGGTGGGGCCCGCTGGATTAGCCTTACTGTGTGACCTCGGACAGGTCTTTCGATTCTTTGCGCTTCACCTTCCTCCTTCAGGGACTAGGGCTGGCGCTCCTCACCTTCCAGGGCTGTGACTGAGGTGAGAGGTGAAAAGTGGCTTTCGTGGGCCTAGTCTTTCTCCCTACTCTGCCCAATGTGGGGCAGATGGGGGCGGGGTGGCTGGGAGAACACTGGTCGGGGATAGTCATTAGAGGCTTGATTAGATTCTAGTCCTGTCCATCACTAGCTGCACAGTCCCTGTGAGCCTCAGTTTCCCTTTTGTGAGCTGTTGTGTTTACTCTCCCTGGGATTTGGGAGCCTCAGAGCAGGACAGAAAGGGACTGGTAGAGATAATACTGGGAACGCCAATGCAGGCAGGAATGCTATGGAAGACCCAGGGCAACTGGAAGTGTCGACTTGTGTCCAATTTAGGTGTCATCTCCTGAATTGGCAGTTCTCCTGAACTCCACGGCCTGGATGAGACCCCACCTGCACTCCATCCCAGGCTCCCGCAGCCTCCTCTGCTACACTCTGTCATGGTATTTTAACTCTTTCTCTGAGACTAAATAAAGCCCCTTGAAGGAGGAGACCAACACCTCTGCATGAATGAAAAGTGGTGAAACTCTGCTGGCAGTGTTGCAGGGACGTATGCACGCGCGCTTATAGTGATGCGAATCAAGACATCCTTTCTAGAGAATTGTTTGGCAATGCCTGTTAAAAGCCACACACTTAAGTATAAGCTTTAGCTAAGTAAGACCAGTTAGGGCAATATATTTCAAGTACATAATGGAAAGGGGAAAAAAATTACTTGTATGAAGATGTTTTGAGCTGCCCAGGCTGGTGTGGCTCAGTGGATTGAGTGCCGGCCCGCAGACCAAAAGGTTGCCAGTTTGATTCCTGGTCAGGGCACATGCCTGGGTTGCGGGCCAGGTCCCAGTCCCTGGTTGGGGGTGTGCGAGAGGCAGCCCATCGATCGATGTTTCTCTCCCTCTCATCCTTCCTCCCCCCTCTCTCTAAAAATCAATCAATAAAATATTTTTTAATAAGATGTTTTGAGCCAATTATCATGTCATGGAAAAGAGTGGAAGTAACAGAACAATGGGTTAGGAAACTACGACGGTGGCAGAGTGGCACACACTGCGGCAATTCAGCACGGTCCAGCAACCACTGAGTGCAGAGCACGCGCCATCTCTTAAATTCTACCCTAAGAGCCTGGGATCTCTGCCCCATCTGCTGGGTAGACAGGCAGGTAAACAATCACTATCAAGTAAGAGAAATATGACAAGAGAAGGGAGGGAAGTGCGTGTGGAGGGGTCAACTCCATGGGGAGGAAGGTATTGTAGGAGACATTTTTGTAGAAGATACCTGAGCTGGCTTTAAGCAGACAGTGGTGGGAAGGAGGACTTTCCAGGTAGTAGGGACAGCCTAGACAAATTGTAGGCAAGGCTTGTGGGGGAGGGGATAAGTTCAGGGTTACTGAAGCTGAAGACTCTGGCAGGGGCCTGAAAGCCTGTTCGAGCTCTACCTCACAGAGGTGGGCAGCCAGCAGAAATCTTTGAATTGGTGAGCAAGAACATTGTCTTTGTGATTTAGGAACTTCATGGAGTAGCAGTTTGGAGCATGAACTGGAGAAGCCAAGAGGCAGGGAGACCCGGTGCGAGACTCTCGCAAGGTTCAGGTAAGATAGGGTAGTGAGGCCTTGGGACGAAGAGGAGGAGCAGGCTCCTGAGGTACTTAGGAGGTGGGAGACACAGTCCTTGGTGACTGACAGGATGATTGGGACAGTCAGAGGCAGGTTTGTGACTCATGGTGCCAATCACCCAGTAGGCAATGTAGGAGGAGGAACCAGTTAAGGGGGAAATAAGGTGAATCAATTGGTTTTGGATCTATAAAGGGTTGGAGGTAGAAGAGGCACTCTGGGAAGGGTCTCAAGAAAGATCCAAGAGGTTGAACGCCAGGTTCATCTCATAGAAGCCCAGGCAGGAGAGTGCATAAAGGAAAATGCGAGCACCAGCAACCCCAAGTCTTTTTGGGTCTTGGTTTCTTTCTCCACCCAACGGCCTCATCATTCCACCTGCCCTCCAGCAGCATCGGAGGTTCGCATGAGAAACCGGAGAAAATGCTTCTTAAACCACCAGAGATAATCTCTGGCTCAGCCCTTAAGTCTCAGGCCTTTCCTGAGGTTGTTTGGTTCTGTTTTCTCTTGTCTTTGGTGGCTCCTTGGCTCACACTTTCCTTCTCCAGTCTTTTCCCTTTCTGTTCTGACTTGTTTTATGCCTGCTATCAGTCTGTGGTTGGCCCATCCAACTCGTGTGCATTGAGTCACCCATTCAGCTCTGATTTATTGAGGGTGACTGTTCAGGCCCGTTCCTTGCTCCACTGCATCTCTCCTCTCTTTCTTGTACCTTTAAGCTCTTCCTTCTTCCCTACTGTCTTTTTCTCCCTCTCTAAAAGGCTCAAGTAAATGTCGACCATAATTTAAACAGGAACAAATTTACCCTTTTACCCTTCTAGCTCCCTCTCCATCTGCCTTCCTTCTTAACCAAGTCTCTCAAATAATTATCTACATTTCTCACTCCCTTTTGTTTCTTAATTGCTTGCAATCTGGCTTTGACTCCCACCTGTCCAATGAAACTCCTTGTAATGACCATTGCAGGGGGCTGAACGCTGACCCCCACAGTGCTATGTCTAAGTCTCAACCCTTGAAATCTGTGAGTGTGAACTTACTTAGGAAAGGGGTCTTTGCAGCTAGAATTAAGTTAAGGATCTCAAGATTAGGTCATCCTGGATTTAGGGTGGACCCCAGATGCAATGACAAGGTGTCTTTATGAGAGAAAGTCAGAAGGAGGTTAGGGTCTGAGACAGAGGAGCAGACAGTGTGAGTGCAAAGGCAGAGACTGCAGTTGTACAGCCACAACCCAAGACACTCCCAGGATCAGCAGTCCCCAGAAGCTAGAAGAGAGGCGTGAATCAACTATATCCCTCAGAGGCTCAAAAGAAGCCAGCCCAGTAGACACCTTATTTTAAGGCTTCTGGCCTGCACTGTGAAACAATAGATTTCTGTTGTTTCAAACCATCCAGTATGTGGTGATTTGTTATGGCAGCCCAAGAAACTAACTCAGCAATAAGGACAGCAGCCAGCTGCACGGAGTGCATGCCTTGTGCCCCGCACAGTTCTAAGGGCCTTATTTCATTTAATTCCCTCATCCACCCCATGAAGTAGCCACGCAGAAACAAAAGCAATGTCAACATCATCAAGTTATTGAGTGTTTGATGTATCTTTGATATAGAAGTCAAACCCTCCACCTGAGTGATATATCTTGTTATTTTTCTCTTTTCTGGATGAGGAGTTTGAAGACCGAAACCTTATGTCACTTGCTCAAGGTGTGTAGAGGAGCCAGAGTCCGACCCTGGTAATTCCTGTGGGTGCCCTTTAACACTTTGCACTTCTTCTGAGCCCACGGGTGGAGAGAGAGCTGAGGAGGCTGATGAGTGAACTGACCCGGAGCTGTGTTTTGTACAGCTGGGTGAATGGAAGGAGCGACAAGACAGGTGAATTTGGGGGAAAGACCTACGGGGCTGGCAGGGTCGGTCTGGCCTAGTGGGGCTGACAGACAGGGAGGAGGAGATTGGAGAAGCTGATAGCCTCACGGAGCTGATGTCTCTGGAGGAAGAGTATGAGAGGAAAGTGTCTGTGGGGAGGGGGAGCAGAGCTTGCGACCCCCAAATAAACCTCTTTGGATATCGATTATTTTAAGCAGGTTATTTTGAGAAGTAGAGGACTCAAGAAAACCTTTGACCATCCTCCTAACAGCCTAAAAAAATCTATAAACGACCTGTTGCAGGAAGGAAGCCATTATCATGGAGAACTCGAGTTTAACGTGAAGTGGTGGGTGGCAGACAGGAGGGAACCTAGCAAAACCCCTTTGATCCAAGTCCGCCAGCGTCCCATTGTTGAAGATGGCCCAGCAAACATTTGTTTAACAAACCATTGTTTTTCCATCTCCACATAAACTCCCTTTCCTTTGATGTCCCAAACCACAACCCTGGTTTCTCCATAGCTCAAGATGGCAGATAAGCCTTAATTTTTATGGGACCCCCATATGGACATAAGTAATTAAACTTGGCTATTTTCTCTTGTTAATCTGTCTCATGTCAATTTGATTATTAGACCAGCCAGAAGAACTAATTGGGGAAAAGAAGGGGAATTTCCCCTCCCACACAGTTGGCCGGCCAGCCAGGAGGCTTACTGGCTGGACACTGTTCACACTGGGACCACTGCTGATAGAGGGACCCTGGGACTTCTCACATAGGCTGGCAGGAGGTGAGAGTTCTTACCACATTAGCCTTCCTCCCTTTCCCCAGATCTCTAGAGGTGTGTGGGATCCGGAGGAAGTGAAAGTGGGGAGCTTAAACCAATCAGAGAACTAAGAAGAAAGATTATTTCCTCTCCTCCACAGTGGTGCCACCCTGGAGACAATGGAGGTTAGAAGTCCAGAGCTGGAGCAGTGCTGGCTGATGATAGGGTCTAGCTCTGGTTGAACCAGAGGAGTGCTGGGGACAACAGGATATTGTGGGCAGAACCCACTACATCAAGAAACCTGGGCAAAGCACTGGCTGGTGTGGCTCAGTGGATTGAGCGCCAGCCATGGAAGCAAAAGATCGCTGGTTCAATTTCTAGTCAGGGCACATGCCTGGGTTTCGGGCCAGGTCCCCAGCTGGGGGCCTGAAAGAGGCAGCCAACCAATGTTTCTCTTGCACATCAGTGTTTCTCTCCCTTTCTTTCTCTCTTCCTTCCCCTCCCTCTAAAAATAAATAAATAAAAACTCTTAAAAAAAGTCTAGACAGCCCTGGCTGGTGTAGCTCAGTGGATTGAGCGCGGGCTGCGAACCAAAGCATCGCAGGTTCGATTCCCAGTCGGGGCACATGCCTGGGTTGCAGGCCACGGCCCCCAGCAACCACACATTGATGTTTCTCTCTCTCTCTCTCTCTCTCTCTCTCTCTCTCTCTCTCTCTCTCCCTCCCTCTCTCCCTTCCCTCTCTAAAAATTAAATAAAATCTTTAAAAAAAAAAGTCTAGACAAAGATCACACCAGGGGAATTTTGGTAGACTGCTCTGGAAGATCAAAGGGTTGAACAATCATTCTTTGTGCTTATTATGAAATAAATGGAACCGGGGCTGGTTCTGGGAAACAAACAAACACACACACAAATACACACTCACAAAAGAGGGATAGATGCAAAAGCAAGACGGGCTTCTAGGGAACCGGTGCAGAAAGAACACGACTGCAGAAGGGCGAATGCATGGGGCACCTAATTTATAGATTAAGTTGGCTTTAGTTAAGGGTGCCTGAAAGGGTGTGATGGGATTTGAGCTTTGACAGAATCCTAATTGGGAGACCCTGCAAAGCAGATGCTGAATCAAGGACTTGGGTGCAAATATTTTTTTGAGAGGCTGTCTCCAGAAAACAGAGCGAAAGAGTTGGGAAGAGAGACAAGAGAGGGGAGGAAAGCCAATGAAGTTACTTTTCTGGAGAAAGGGTGTTGCAGAGTGTGAACGGACAGGGTTTAGCAACCGACTGGATCACAGAGGTGCAGGGGAAAGAGAGACGATATCAGAGGGGTGGTGCATCTCAGGCAGGAATCGGTAACATCTCCAGGACCCATCGTGCTCAGGGAGCATCAGAAGAGTAACACTGTGTGCTGAGCAGACCACAAAACCTTTTCTGAGCATCAGTCACCTGGTTACCCTTACATTTGGTATCCTTTAACAAATTAGTATAAAGTCCATTATTAAAGCACCTACTTTGTACCGTGTGCTTTATTTACATTATCACTCTCACAGCCATGCTGGCAGGTAGGTACTATTATTAACCAATAAAGCCAATAAAAGAGGAGCAAGTTTCCACTTTGGTAACTGTGGCTTAAAAACGAGGAAACAAGGACTTGAGAGGCTGAGCCACAGGCAAAGTGTCACAGCGAATAAGTGGAGATGAGATCTTTTTGCCTGAGTCCTTTCTCTGCACTTTATCTCACTGCGTGTGTCATGGGGCCTCAAAAATCAGTAAAATGCCAGCAACGGTCCCGGGTAAATGCTCAGCACTTTAACCGTGTACATCATGCTTGCTCCTGACTGTGCCGAGCCCTTGAGAGCTCCGAGAGCTGGGACGGACGGCATCCCCCTCGACCAATGATAAGACGAGATCCAGAGACATGAAGTGGCTCATCCAAAGTCTCACAGCTGGTCTCTGCCTCTGGACCTCGGATCGCATTCTCTGACTGTATGCTCCTGGACACCTCAGAGATGTGTCAGTAGCTCAGAGACGAGGAGGAGAGCTGATGGCATGTGACCAAGGGCAGTGACGAGGAGAAGGAAAGGAGGGGATGGTGGAAGCTCATCTGGATCCAGGCACTCGAACGCTGTGACGTTTGTCTCCAAGCTTTGGCTCAGCTTTCTTCTATACTGGCTTTATTCTATTTCCCTTGTGCTTAGCAACCCCAGCAGAAAAAGAGCATATCTTCCCTAAACTTCCAGCGTGCGACCCAAGACAGAGTCTCGGTGACTGCGTTGGGTATGTGCCCATCTTGGGCTGATCGTATGCTCAGGATGATTGAAACTGCCAACTGGCTACTCTGAAGCCAAGGGAAGGGGTCAGCGTGCCCAAGCACAAAGGGAAGTCAGATGCAATCTTTGTCCCGGCACTGGAAAGAAAGTAACAACACATCTTTTATACTAAGGAACCCCACTCTCCAGATAAAGAAGCTGAGGCTCAGCCTGCAGAAGCGCCTTGCCCCAGGTGATGCAGCCAGTGTCTGGGACGGCGCAGTTCAAACCCAGCTGCGTGTCTGCAGAACTAGCACTCCTCCAGGGCAGCGCACGAGGTCCTTCTCATTCCTCAGTCTCCCCATGCACTGTTTCCCCTAGTCTTATCCTGTAATGGGCTCGCTATTTCAGCACTACTCAAAGTGTGCTCCATGGACTGCACTGGTCTGCCGACTCTATTGTCCACAGTGAGTTAAGTACCAAAATTCTGAGTGAGCATTTAGAAACATTTTGCAGCAATTTGACATTGCTTTGACACCCAAATGCAGTAATAGAAAAATCCAGATCTGAGATGTGTTGCAAATAATTCGAGAAACATCGCTCAGTGCAGTTATCTCTTCTAGAAAGGCATGAGCAAAGGGAACCATGATGGCACTAGGGATCCTCTCCACGGAGGTCCGGATGGTGGCTCTGCCACTCGGCCAGCCAAGGGAAGCTTTCCTAGGGACCCCGCCCTCAGCGCAGGCCTCTACAGCACAGGCCTCTGTGGCTGGCTTGCCTCTCCCTCTACCAGAAGGTCAGGCAGGCAGGCTCAGGCCCAAGCAGCTCCAGTGCCCAAGGGCTCTTGGTTGTCGTCCATCTGGAAACTGGCTGGTTCTGCCCAGAGCCTGTGGGCACCTAGCACTGCGAACCAGAGCTCCACCCACCCTGTGCTTCCACGCTGTGCCCTGGAGGGAGGGTGACGGCTGACACAAGCTGTCCTTGAAAAACCACCCTAAGAAGAGCCAGTTTCTTTTCGAGCTGAGGTAAAAGGTCAGCTCAAGATTGAGTGGCCTCCTTCCTTCTTGACACCGGGAATGGGGCATGGCTCCTACCTTTGTTTGCCCCTTGGTTGGAAAGTCTCTGATGCCAGGGTCTTGGGTCAACAGAGCAGTTCCAGGCACAAGGATTTCTCAAAGCCAGATGACGCAGGTTGGCAAGTGTGAGCCGGAGAAGAGGCCCAGAAGCCAGTTCAGCCCTTTGATGGGGGCTAGAGATCCTTTCATCCTGGCGAGGCTTTCATTTACCTGTTCTAGCATGCCTGGTGCCGTGAAAAGAGCCTGCTACTCTGGCTTAGAAACCCATCTGCTATTTTGCTGAGTAATTTGGGGCCGTTTGCATAATCTTTTTGTATCTCAGTTACTACATTTGGAAAAGGATAGAACAGCCACCACACAGGCTGATTCTGAGAGTGAACGGAAGTAACCAGCAGAGCCCCTGGTACGCATAGGCCCTCCGAGTACCAGTACGGGAGTGAACGTGAGAATGTTCTCTCCCCCTTCTTGGCCGCTGGAGACAGTGGCAGGAACTCCAGTGTAGAGTCCCACAGACCTGGTTCTTGCCCAGGCTCAGTTACTTCCAGCTGTGTGTCCATGGGTAAATTCCTTAGCTTCTCTGAGCCTTGATGACCTTGTCCAGAAAGAGCAAAATACCCATCTGCCAAGGTTGCTGTGAGGGTTAAAAGCGACCAAATACACAGAAGAGCATGACACACAGTAGGTGCTCACTATGCACTCATTAATTTAACACGTGTTTGTTACTAATGCCGGGGGCTAGCTCCGCTAGCCCAGGCACTGAGGATACCATGGTGAGCAGACACAGATCCAGTCCCTTGCCTAGGAATTTAGAAAGGGAAATGATATTGTAAGAGGAAAGTTAGCACACACAGTTAATCAAGTCACGACTCTGGCGCATACTGCAGAGTGAGATACAGAGTGCTAAATAAAGACGAGACAGGGCAATTCAATCAGCTAAGGAAAGTCAGGGAGGGCTTCCCTGAGGAAGTGATAATTAAGCCAAGGTCTGAAGCATGAGTGGGAAGAACATTCTGTACAAGACACAACACATATAAAGCCCTGTGATGGGGGGATCCCCATAAGTTAAAGGTACTAATAGGAGGTGGCGAGAGCCCCAGGAACCAAGGGGGTGTGGGGTAAGGTGGGGCTGGAGAGGAGAGGAGGCCAGGCCTTGCAGGCCTTGCAGACTGTGTTATGGATGTTAGACTTTGTCTATATTTTAAATGGGGACAGAGGTGACATAGTCACACTTGCTTTCAGAAAAGATCCCGCTGGCTGCAGCTTGGAGGTGAAGTATGTACCCCAACAGGGAGTTGGGAGACTATTGCAGTGGTGGGGGGACTGATGAAGGGCTTCTGAGCTAAGGCAGTGATGGCAGAGATGGGGAGGAAGAGACAGAGAGGATCCAGGAGGTAGAGTTGATGGCACTTGCTGCAGCATTTCCCGTGTCGAGAGCAACACCCAAGCTCCTGGCTTGCACTAGGACCTGAACGGAGGTAGTACTGGAAGAGGGGCAGGATTGGGGGATAAGCCCATGAGTATGATTGTGAATGGAAATAGCTGATGTGTAAGAGACAGTTAGACGCTTTCCACTGAATTGAGTGAGATGCAGCTCTCTAGCATTTTATCAGGTGCGTTTTCAGTGAGAAATGGAGCATGAAGCTTATAAAGGGGCACAAAGAGACTTGTGGAGGTGATGGAGATGTTCATCGCTGTCGTTGTGGTGGTGGCGTTTGGAGAAACTTACCAATGGTACACGTTCAGCACGTGCAGTCTGCTGTGCGTCAGTTACACCTCACTGAAGCTGTCAGAAATGGTGAGTGGGTGACGAGGACGCAGAGACAGGGTGGACAGCCCCTTTCAGCACGCAGTGGAGGTAAGAAAGGCAGAGAGTGGCTGCCGGAGGAGGGGAGGGGAGATTGAGGAAGTTGGCCTTTGGTTTTTGTCTAGCAAGGTGATTTGACTGCATTGAAAGCCTAACAGGCCCTGACTGGTGTGGCTCAGTTGGTTGGGTGTCATCCTGCAAACTGAAGGGTTGCCAGTTTGATTCCCAGTCCGGGCACATGCCTGGGTTGCGGGCCAGGTTCCCAGTTGGGTGACATGTGGGAGGCAAGAGGCAAGCAATCGATGTTTCTCTCCCTCTCTTTCTCCCTTCCTTCCTTCCCCTCTCTCTAAAAATAAATAAATTAAATAAAAAAAAATAAAGGCTAACAGGAAGGGGTCTGATGGAGAAGTGGAGATAGAAAATGTAAGAGAAAGAAAGGATAACAAGAAACATGCCGTTCCGGGGAAAGGGAGAAGAGAAGGTGCCAAATCCAGGTGGGGAACTGGCCTTTGATCAGAATGTCAGCTCCCATGTTGAAACAGAAGGGAGAAAGCAGAGGATCAGTGTGTGTGTGTGTGGTTGTGTCTGTATGGAGACTATCAGGACGGCGTCCTCTTTCTCTGCCACTGCTGAGAATAAGGGCAGAGGAAGCAGGGTTGTTTAAATATATATTTATGTAATTTAATTTTTAGAGAGAGGGGAATGGAGGGGGAGAGAGAGAGAGAGAGAGAGAGAGAGAGAGAGAGGGAGAGAAACATTGATCAGTTGCCTCTCCTATGTGCCCTGACCGGGGACCAAACCGGCAGCCTTTTGCTTTGCGGGGCAAAACTCCAACCAACTGAGCCGCACTGGTCAGGACAGGAAGCAGGTGAGGCCTGCGGTGAAGTGTGAAGCGGCCACTGGAAGGTGATTGGTATGGACAGCGTCCAAGGCTCATTTGAGGTGAGCCGCAGGGAAGACCCCGCTCTGTGGCGTGCCGGTCTCCGCAGTGTTTGGCTGCTGGGCACAGGCGCGGAGAGAGCAGGTGGGGAGGGGTGTGCTCCCCCAGTGAGGTCTAAACACAGCGGGTCCAGAGAGCTCGTGGCTTTGGCAACATTGTTATTGAAATGTTGGACCTTGTCTCTGAGCCGCAATGAAGAAGAGCGTGGCTCACACCTGTTAGAACGGCTGTCATCAAAAAGAAAGGAGGCAACAAGCATTGGCGAGGGTGTGGAGGAAGGGGGGACCTTGTTCACTGTTGGTGAGAATGGAAGCTAGTGTAGCCACTATGGAAAGCAGCATGGAGGTTCCTCACAAACTTGAAAACAGAGCTGCCGTATGATGCGGTAATCCCACTTCTGGGTGTTTATCCAAAGGGAATGAAAGCAGGATCTTGAAGAGATATCTGTGCCCCCATGTTTACTGCAACATTATTCATAATAGCCAAAAAAACATCAGACAACGTAAGTGTTTGTCACTGGATGAATGATACAGAAGATGTGGTATAGATATGATGGAATATTAGTCAGCCCTGAAAAGGAAGGAAACCTGGCCATTTGTGACAACATGAATAGACCTTGAAGGCATTACGTTAAGTGAAATAAGTCAGAGAGAGACAGATTCTTCACGGCATCTTTCATGTGGAATCTAAAAACAACACAAAACCAAAAAAAAAAAAAAAGCCAAACTTATATAAGTGGAGAGTGAAAAAGTGGTTGCCCAGGCTGGGGAGAAAAAGGAACGTGAGGTGGAAGAGGGGTGATGGACTAGAAGAACAGAGAGGGTCAAGCGGCCGGAGATGCTCCGTAAGGAAGAACAGCTGCGGGGGACCTGCGCGGAAGAGGGGAGATCGCGGTCAGACGGCGGGACGTTCGAGCTGTGGTTTCTGAGCTGCAGCCATTACGGTTGCCAACAGGGTCTAAGGTGAAGCTGGGGGAGATGGTGAAGGACCAAGTGGCTGCGTGAGTGAATATATTTATGTGGTGCCTGAGACATTTTCTTTCTGCAATAGCCTAACAGCCTTCCTTCCTCCCTCCCTCCCTCCCTTCCTTCTTTCTTCCCTTCCCGTTGTTTAGTTCACAACAACCGTGCCCCAAACCCCTAGACTTTTCTTTCACGTTTCAGCTCAAAAGGTCCCTTCCACCAAGAAGCTTTCCATGACTCCTACTCCAGGAAGGGTCCTTGTAAGAAATAAACACACTCTGAGGAACAGACCCCCACTCCATTAACATGCACCACCACTCTTCTTACCCTGTATTCTCCTCATCTGTGTTCCCTGTTCCCCGCCCCAGCTGAAACCCCATGGCGGGCACTTCTTATAATTATTAGTCACTGTCATAAATGGCATTCAAGGCTCTGGTTGGTGTAGACCATCATAAATGGGCCACGTTTTTATACTAATTTTTCAGAACCTAATTTTTGTTCCTGTGAAAGAATGAAGTTTTGCTCTGGCTGGTGTGTCTGTCTAGGTGGATTGAATGCCAGTCTGTCAACCGAAAGGTCGGCAGTTCGATTCCTACCCAGGGCACATGCTTGAATTGTGGGCCAGGTCCCCAGTCAGGGGCATGCAAGAGGCAACTGATTGATCTTTCACACATTGATGTTTCTCTCTCTCTTTCTCCCTCTAAAAAAAGTAAATAATAAAATCTCTTAAAAATGAAGTTTTGATTTTTATAGCTTGATAAATTGTCAAACATTCTTCCTCCATTTTCCCTTTCCTGCGCCCCTACCTTCTTTATCTTTCCACGTGACACTGACTCCCTGCTGGAGGACAATGAATGTTGTAAAAAAACCCAGAAAAGAAATAAAACGAGGAAAGAAAAAAGCCGACCCTTGTGTTCATTAATGCTACCCCCAAGTGCACCGCATTGTGCAGAGTCTAACCAGAGGGTAGGTGGAGAGGCAGGGCGGTGCATGCATCATGGCCCAGAGTTCTGGAACCCAACAGCACAGATGGCAAACCTCGGCTCCACCACTCCAGAACCATGTGAACAGGGGCTGGCAGTGGCAGCCCAAGACTCTGTCTCCTCATCAGTAAACCACAACCTTTGGCCTCCACCTCCTGTGAAGAATAAGTGAGACAATAAATACCAGGGACAATGCCATTAGCAGGGTGCCCAGCACAGGGTGCTCTGGAATGTTGATGATGGGAAGAAGATGGAGGCAATAGGTCCTATGGTGGGAGGGTGATGGTGTCTCAGTCAGGAGCTGGGTCAAATCCCAGCCCACTCCATGACTAGCTGGGTTACCTTGGACAGGCAATTTTATTTCTCTGGACCTCAGTGCCCTCATCTGCAAAAGCAGAGGTGCCAAGTGGTTGGGAGGACTCACTGAATGGGTGGCATCAAATTCCCCAGAATGGTGACAGATCTTCAACAGATGTCTGCTCTAGGTCCCTTCCCACATGGCCTGAGTTCCTGTGTCTCCGTGTCAACCAGTCACAGAGAAGGGAAGGTTGATTCCCTTGAAGACACATGACTACATCATGGCGGAACCCTGAACTGCACCACGTGTCTGTCACTCAAGCAAGGCTCAGAAGCAAAGTGGTGTACTCAGGGTGTCAGCGTAGTTTCTACTCTGACCTACTACCTGCCTGGTCTTGTGGAATTTTCCAGGAATGTGGGGCTGGAAGTGACCTCTGAGGAGATTAGCTGTTTGAGGAAGACAACCAGGACAGTAACATCCTGACTGTCAAAAGATAACACTGGTGCCCAGAAGGCCAAGGAGGTGAAATGCAGATCCCAGGCTGGAGATCAAAAGTGTCTGTCTTGCGACGCCCCCCTTCCCCGACAGCCCCTTCCTCCTCCTTTTCGGGCAGGAAGGGGCTGTTGTTGTTTGCTCAGGGAAGCAGCTCCCACAAAGAGACTGTGCCCCACTATATCCTGGCCCCTCCTTTTCCCTCTCCTCCCAATAGTGAAAGTAGGAATAATAATGATTATCATGCTATTACTTATTAAAGGTTTATTGTTGTGTGTAAGAACTTGCCACGCAATACCCTTTCTCCCCCTAGTTAATGTTCACAATAGCCTGTAAGCTTAGTGGCTATCACCATTCCTGTTGGACCCAGGAGGAAACTGAGGCTTAAAATGGGTGAGCAGTGTGCTTAAGGTCCTGCAGAGGACCACAAGTCTGTCCGATCTGATTGCAGCGACTCAGCTGTTAATCATTATTCTGGACTTAGAGTAGATGGTCCAGGGGACACCGTGGCAGGGCAACCCAGAATGCCATAGCTTCAAGAATGTAGCTGGAGGGAAATGAGAGCATGGAAGTAGCACCTGAGGTATGATTCTGAGTCACGGCTTCTCCCTGGCTTCCTGACTGACCTTGGACAGATGACTCAGATTCTCCGTGCCTAGAGAGACCTCCATACCAAAGGGGTGAGGCTAAGAGGCGTCACTGCTAACTCTGGGCTGTGCAGGGATGGTGGGAGAGGAGAAGGGGCAGAGCGTCTTTGAGTGCTCAGTAAGTGACAGGACATGTCTGTGCCCCTCTGCCAATACTGGGGCCTCCACTCCCTTTTAAGAAGATTTATCTAAATAAAGTTTACCGCTACCCAAGATTAAGTGACAAGGAAAACAACGCTGCGGGGGAAAAGTATATATGAAAATTCTTAAAAAAAAAAAAGAGCATTGAGCTTTGGGTCCCTATTTTGGTCTGGTATCATTACCCAGAGTGAGGAGTGATGCTGAAGTCTTCCTCCAGCTCAAGCCGGGCTCCGGGTCCAGCTCCATCTGTTCTCTGGCCTCAGTCTCACCATCTGTGGAATGAGGGCATCTTTGACACAGTCTCTCTGACAGGAGTGTCCTGGCATGCCCCCATGAGTCTGCTCTTACCATCTCAGCAGGTCAGAGGCCTTGGCCACCCTGTCCTGGCCTCAGCAAGGACACAAGCGATAGGGGCTCAGGTAGGCAGAGGGCGGGAATGGAGACCAGTGCCTCAGGGTAGGCTTCTCTCGGCTTGGCCCTGCATCCCACCCTCCCCCCAGTGGCATGGGGGCCTGGCCTGAGATCAGAGGTCCATCCACGTCAGCCTCGACCCTGCCCTCAAGTCAGGAGGCGCCTTCTCAGGGCAGAACAATGCGGGCTCTTTGAAGGACTGGGCAGCAGGGGATGGGTGTTTCTCCAAACACAGGACCTCCTTTTGCAAAACAGGCTTTGATTCCCGGACCTGGAGGCCTCAGGTGCCTGTTGGGCGGCAGGCGGGGCTGGAGGCTTTGTTTGTCAGGAAAAGGGTTCTTGGAAACTCAGGAACAAAGCCTGGGACAGAGCTGGCCCTGGCCGCGGGTGGTCTGGGCAAGTGGGCCTGGGCTCAGATGTCCAGGCAGTGGCTGGAATGTTGGGCCAGCCCCTCCTCAGCCCGGCAGGTCCAGGGGATTCCTGGCCTCCTCTCATGGTGGGTCATGGCTCTCTTGTGTATGCGGCAAGTGCTGCTGGGTCTCTAGGCTGTCATGGTGGCCCACTGGCTCCCAGAATCCCTGCTGGGGAATGAAAAGGGTAAAACTGGAGTCCAGGACACAGAATCCAAGAGGAAGGGAGGGAAGAGCAGCAGCCCAGTGTCCACTGGCCAGGTGCCCAAGGACTTAGGTCACCAGGAAGGATGATGGCTTCTGCCAGACACTACACTGGGCACTTGACAGTGGCCTTGTGAGCGCATCTCCGGCCACTCTCCTCTCCACTCACTCTGTTCCAGGGACACTGTCCTCCTTTTGGTTCCCAACCACAACAAACTCACTCCTGCCTGGATGTCTCCACACTGGCTGCTCTTCCGCCCAGCCAGCTCTGCCACCTCGGACGCCTCCCTCCCTCAGGCCACGGCTCAGCTCCTGCACCCTCAGGGGGCCTGCCCTAGCCCCCTCTGCTGGAGTGCCTCCCAGCCTCCGACTTGCTTGTCCCCGTAGCCCACCCTCTCCCCCTTACAATGATTTTCACCTGCTAATATAACATACAGCCACTTACTATTACGCTGGTTATTGTCTCTTTCTCAACTAAAATGTAAGCTCTGACGGGTCAGGTGCCTTAGATAACTTCACTCGCTCATACTCTAAGCACCTAGAACAGTGCCTAGTACGTAGCAGGCACTTGTAAGTTTAATTTTATGGCAACTTGGCTAGACCATGGCACCCAGCTCTTTGCTTAAATACTAGTCCAGATGTTGGCTGTGGAGGTATTCGTAGATACGATTCATAGTTAGAATCTGCTGGCTCTGAGCAAAGCGGATTAGCCTCCCTACGGTGCGGGTGGGCCTCACCCAGTCTGTTGAAGGCCTGAAGAACCAAAACCAAGGCTTCCTGAAGAAGGGACTGTCCTCGAGACTGCGGCAGAGAAACCCTACTTGGCTTCCCCGCCTGTCGGCTTGCACAGTTCAGACTCACGACTGCAAGGCCAGGCCTTACCTGAGTTTCCAGCCTGTCAGTCTGCCCATAGGTTTCAGATCTGCCAGCCCCTTAAAATAAAGGGAATTTGCCAATTATTTCAAATAAATCTGTCTGTCTATCTATCTACTTACTGGTTTTGGAGAACTCTAATTCAGCACTCACAAGATACTAGAGTTGGACCATACTGTTTTTGCAAGTGGGGGAAAAAAAGGTTAAATATGAGTGATTTCATTAGATTCAACCTAATATTTGTTGAGTGAATAAATGAATGACTCACAAAATAATCACGAGATAGGTGTTATCTTACTGATAAGGAAACCCAGGCTTACTTAAAGCTGTTTGCCAAGAAAGGCACAGAGAGTAAGTGTCAGAGGTGGGATTTAAACCTCTAACTGATCGGATCCGAGGCGGTGCTCCCCCAGCCAAGCACGGTGCTCCCCAGCAGGGCGCATCACGTCAGTGGGCCAGAGCTGAGAGGTCAGCGAGAGCGCGGCTGGGCTCTGGTTCAGTGTAACTGCTCCCCAGCTGCGAGCGCGAAGGCTGCGCGGGCGGCTGTGCCAGCCCTGGCTCCCTTCCTCTCAGGCGCCGCTCCGGGCCGCTGGTGGGCGTCCGTCCCGGGGTCTTCCCACAGCTGCTGGTGGTGCACTGGGACCCCGTCTCTACCAGAGTCTGTGGGCAGACTGGCAAAAGGACATCATTCCTTGTCTCCCAAAAGATATAGGCCCCCAGGGAGGAAGGCATCATGGTGGGCTGGAGGCGGTGGTGACGGTGGCCATGGGACCAGAGAGCCTGGCTTTGAAACTTGGCTTTGCCACTTAGCAGCCAGGTGACCTTGGTCAACAACTTACAGTGTCTTCGGGTCTGAGGCTCCCCATATGTAAAGTCGGATGATACCTCTGGTGTTATTTCGAAGACTATATGAGCCCTGGCTGGTGTGGCTCAGTGGACTGAGTGCCAGCCTGGGAACCAGAGTTGCGTGTTCGATTCCCAGTCAGGGTACATGCCTGGGTTGCTGGCCAGGTCCCTGGTTGTGGGGTGTGAGGGACAACCACACGCTGATGTTTCTCTCCCTCTCTTTTTCTCTTCCCCTCTGTCTAAAAATAGATAAATAAAATAAAATGTTTTTTACAAAACACTATATGAGATAATACATGTAAAGTGCTTGGAATCGTGAGTGCCCAGTAAATATTAGTAGCGACTATTATTATTTTTAGCAAATAATATAACTACAATCTTCTTTTGGATCTTACTGTAGGCAAAGAAGTCAACAACATTTATTTTGGAGTCCTGATTACATCCCTTTGCCCCCTCCAGGCTCCCCTCCCCCTCCACAGGACGCGCCCTTGGAAGAGGACCTGACCGTGGTGATTCCGTGTGGCTTTGCTTGGGTGAGTATGTGTCAATGCCTTCCCATGTTACCCTGGAAGGAATATTCCTTTTTCACACCTGAGCTTTCATTTTGGCCCCCAAAGCTTTGTCTGCTCTTAAAAAGAAACAAACAAAGAATCCCTGGCTGGGTTGCTCAGTTGGTTGAAGCGTCCCGTACACCAAAAGGTTTCGGGTTCCGTCCCCGGTGGAGGCTCAGAATGGAGGCAACCACCCAGTGCCGTTCCTCTCTAACGCGTGTTTCCTCTCTCTCTAGCATCAATAAACATGTGCTTGGGTGAGGATTAAAACAAAACAAAACAAAACAAAAACAAAAAGTGTCAGCATTTCAGGCTCCTGGAAAGGACATCCCACAGCAGGTAATTATAGTACTTGGAGCTTTTCACATAAGCTGGCGCTCAGGTTGAGCCTGAAGGGAGGAGTGACGTGACAGGTACTGTAATCCTGATTTCAAAGGGGTGCAGGAACTCAGGTCCAGAGAGGGACACGGCTTGTCCGAAGTCCTCGGTGGCTGAGCCAGGCTGTGAGCTCCCTTTGCTCTCCCCTCTGTCCTGTGCTGTGAAGATGGACTCGCCCCGGGCAGTGTGGCCTCCAAAGTGAGGGCATGTGACAATTCACTGGGCTGCAGTGAGAACTTCTCTTTATATGCATTTTTATAACAAAAAGTCATTAAACTGCATTACTATTTACTATAGAGAGAAGCAAACACAGTATTTAGAAATAAAATGTTTGAAACAGCATGTTTAGATCATTTTTAACCGACAACAGTATGAGATCGAAGAGGTTTGAAGACCATGGCTCTAGGGAACGACCCAGAACTTCAGCTTCCAGGATGACTTCCCTCCTGCTTCGAAGCTCAGCTCAGGATGGGTCACAGCAGGGGACCAAGAGGGACTAACCACATCATCTTGCAGACCCTGGTGGATCCTCAGTCTGATCAGAGTTGCCCGCTCTCCCCAGTTCTGGCATTGTCTGGCCCACAATGGCCTGGGAGGGTGTCAGTGCTGGAGTCTCCGACAGCCTTTCCTGTTATTGGAGCCCCAGTGTCCAAGAAGGACTCTGAACCTCCTGCCCCTTCCCATCCTGCTGGGTTATGGTCTGTCCTTGGAGCGAGGGTAAACAGACGAGGTGACAGTGTCAATAAATGCCTCCCATGTGGCCTTGGCTAGCATACATATGGTTCTACTCAGGGACACGGGTAGATTCGTGCTCATGGTCCTTCCTATGATACACACACAATAAGTATTAAGAAGACAGGAAATACTGAAAATAATGAAAATAAAGAATAGAACAAAAAGGAAAAGAATGTTCCTTTATGGACTCTGAGATTTTGTGTGTGGGTTGTCCTTGACTGGTTTTTGTATTAGGATAATGTTGGCCTCGTAAAATGAGTTAGAAAGTATTTCCTCTTCTTCAATTTTTTGGGAAGAGTTTGAAAAGAATTGGTATTAAATCTCTCCTTTGAATGGTTTGGTAGAATTCACCAATGAAGCCGTTCATTCCTGGACTTTATTTTTTTGGGAGGGTTTTGATTCCTGTTTCAATTTCCTTTCTAGTGATTGGTCTATTTAGGTTTTCCATGTCTTCATGACTCAGACTACAACTCAGAAGTTGTAGTCTTCTAAGAATTTGTCCATTCCTTCTAGGTTATTGACTTTGGTGGCATATAGCCTAAAAGAGATCTTAAAAAAACTAGTTCTGAGTAATGTAAAGTCATATCTCTTGAACCTTGTCATACTTCAAGTGATGGGTCAGAGCCAAAGTCACCCAACAAATGTGAATTTCCTAGTCACTTGCAAATATAATGAACATGTGTCAATTAATCATTAATTATGAGGGAACCAGTAAGATGGCACAACTTGTTCAAAGGTGAATTAAAAGAACCTCACATATATAGGCTATGAGAATGCTGATGCATTTAAAAATATTTACAAAATTGCTCCATCCATGAGGCAATAATCAATTACATCTCACTGGATGCAATTCATTTGTATTTCTGTGGAAAGAATAATTTGCATTATTATCAATTTTCCATAACCTAGAGAGTTGTAAAATATCTCAAGGATAAAATAACATGTGAAGATAACCTAGAAGAGGACTCTAAAAAGGACACCCTTTGTTTTGCCCATGTCGAAGTCTTTCTCACGATTTTCCTTGATACCAGAAAAATAAGTTTGGAAATATATCCAAAGAATTTCATGAAACTTGATTCTATTCGAATCAAAGCGAGAGATAAATTGTTGCTGAGTTCCATCACTTTCTCCGTGTGGGTGATTTAAGAAAGGGCAGTGTGCTATCAAGCTGGAAAGCAGAAGATCTGGGTCAGGTCCAACCTCATCGCTCTACAGTGGGGTGGCCTCGGACCATTCCCTTCTCTCTGAGCCCTTAACGTTTGACTTACAAAAGTTGGACCTGTAACAATGAGATTACAGAAGGGAAAGGAGTCACACCATGCCCTGCACGGGGTGGGAACTCAGGACACGGGCTTCCTTCCCCTCTCCTTGAACTGTCCCCAAAGCTTCCTCAAGGTAAGTCAAGTCTTTTCTGGTTGCAGAGGCTGCTCATTTCATCCGCCTGGTACTTCCAGCCCCCTGAGACCTCAGGTGGATGGAGGTTTGTCTGTGCAGCGCCCCAGAAGCACTGGGCATGCCTGTGGGAAGGGAGGCCAAAGTCTTCTTTGGAAAAAAATGGAAACTGGCACAAAAAGACAGGTCTCTGGAGCTGTAGGGAGGGGAGGAAGTCCGGGAGCCCAGTGCACAGCACAGCCGAGAGGGGATGTTAGTTGAGAGGAAGGTTTGGAATAAGCCAGGGATTCCTACCTTTGGAAGGGTACATCTTCGAAAACCTGGTGAAAACCTGACCCCTCTCCCCAGGAACATGTTTGTGAGTTGGCTGGCAGCGGCTGTAGCAGGGCCTTCCTCAGATGGGCTAGGCCTGGACCGGGGCACCCTCTGTAGCCCCCTTCCCTCCCCTCAGTGAATGTCTCAGCTTCAGAGCAACTGAGAGCCAACCTTGCAGGGGAAGGAAGCCCCAAAGTGAGAGGTGTCTGATTGAGCTCCTTCCCTGTCACCCAAATGATGGGGTGTTGTGGCCTAGACATGGTCCAGGCCCTTTAGAGCCCGGCCTCTCTTATCCAGGGGGACTGCTCTAAGCATCCATCACCTCAGTCTTTGAGTCTGCACAGCAGAGGATCAGCATGGAGGGAAGGTGATGGAGGGGAGGTGGTAGAGGAGGACTTCCAAATGAAAGGTGCAAGGCCTTGACCACCTCCCTCCCAAGTTCATGGGCCCCTGAAGGAAGTAAAGAATGTGAACTTTGGAGCCAGTTTGGAATTTGTGTCAACCATGGAGGTGCATCACTCAGCTCTCCTTTCAAACAGAAACTTTTCATTTAGCTGAGTATTTGTTTCCAAGGTATTAGAGTGCCGCAAACAAGGTGACCTAAATAACAGAAATAATTTTCTCACAGTTATGAAGAACAGAAGCCTAAAATCAAGAGGTCAGCGTGGTCATGCTTCCTCTGAAAGTGCTAGGGAAGAACCTGGCCCAGGCTTGTCTCCTAGCTCCGGCAGCTGAGGCATTCCTGCACTTACAAATGCATCACTCCAATGCATGTGGCCTTCTTCCTATGACGACACTAGTCGTACTGGGTTAGGGGTCCACTCTATTCCAATATGACCTTATCTTAATGACTACATCTGCAACCATACTATTTCCAGAAAGGTCACATTCAGAGGTACTGGGGGTTAGGATTTCAATAGATCTTTTTTGAGGGGACTTGGTTGGGGGCGGGTAGACAAATCCAGCCCAGGACTTCTGGAGTGCAGTTAGTGGGTCTCCTCTTGCCATAGCACCTTTGGGTAGCCATGCTTTCCACAGGCACCTCTCAACCAGTGGGACAGAGGCTCTACCAACTCAGCCTCACAATCAGAAGGTCTAATCCTGTCCCTCTCCCCCCATCTTTCACTGACATTGTCTTCTACTGGGTATTTTGTATTCCTAACTCCATCGCAGTGTCTGCTTCCTGAAGGAAGCACAGGAGGGAAGATGGATTTACTTATTAGAGCACTAGCCGCCAAGCTGTCAGTGAAGACCCCCATCCCCAGGGGTATGTGAGGCGTCATGGTCCCTGGCACAAGGTGGTGGCTCAGTTGCTAATACTTTCACTGGGAGGGACCACGCTGGCCATGCAGTGATTCAGGTGTCTGAAAAGCACAGGGGTAATGTATAAATGACAATGGAATTAACTGGGTGCGTTAATTCACATAAGTTACATTGAACCTACAGAGAAAATAATGAAAAGCTGAGGGTACTTGAAAACAAAATCTTCAATGTGAAGGTGCTTTGGGTAGCTTACAAATAAGCCTTTATTTCCTGCAAAGGGAGCTCAGAAAAGCTTATGATCAAAATCAGGAGTTAAGAATATGGAAAGACGATAGAAGGTTCAGCTGAGGCAAGTCTGCTATGCTAAGGCCAGGGCCCTGGTTAGGAAAACTGGGGTCCTAACACATGGGGTGGGGACACCTGTATATTTTGCCTACCCCCCAAACTCTGCACTATCAGAGCACACAGAGTTGGCCCACCTCCTGCTAACGAGGTAGTGAGAATGTTTAAGCAGGGAGTTTAGGGTGGTCACACCAATAGAATGTCACAATGTCTTAGCCAATTCTTGGACCTCATCCAGTTTTTACATCTTTGTAGAAGGGAACGCCCATTGGTGGAAGGGGTGGCTGGGTCTCCAGGAGAAAGGACTGTGCTACACCACAGGAAGCATATACTGTAAGTATCTTCCCAGTCCTTCCCTACAGAGCCTGATGGCCATTTACTCAGAGTCTGTTTGCTGGGGAAATGGGGGTACCCAGATGTCGTTAGGTCTATTGGGCCCAGGGTCTGTGTTGACATTGATACCCAGAGACCTGAAGTGTCATGGACCTACACATGAGGGTCAATTAATAACCCCTGGAGTCCTGTCTAGAATTGAGCTTACAGTGGACCCAGATGGATGTGAAACCACTCAGGACTCATTTCTCTGATCTCTGATGTATAACTGGTGTTGACATACTTGGCAGATAGAGTAATCTGTACGTAGGGTACGGCTCCCTTACCTGTGGGGTAATAGCTGCCATAGTGGAGAAGGCCAAGCGCTTCGAAGCCTCTGACTCTGTTCTCCTCTCCTTCCTTCCCACTCCACTCCAGTCTCTACACTCCCACTCCCCACCGTGATGGTAAACCAAAACCAATATTCTATCCTAGGAGGGTGGTAGATGTTATTGCTATCATTAAGGATATCAAGTTGCAGGAGTGATGGTCCCTATCACATCTCTGCTTAATTTATCAGTCTTGTCCTCCTTGCAGCAAACAGATGGATCCTGGAGTGTGATGGTAGACCACTGAGAGCTCTAACAAACAGTAGCCCCAAATGCAGCTGCCATGCTGATCTAGGGTCTTTGCTAGAGCAGGTGAATATGGTACATATTAACGCACCATCCTTTCAGGTGCACGGTATGCTGCTATTGTCTTGACAAATGTGATCTTTTCTGTCCCAATCAGGAAAGAAAATCAGAAACAGTTCACATTCACGTGGCGTGGACAGCAATATACATTCATAGTTTATCCCAGGGCTGTGTGGGTCCTCTTCTCCTTGTCACAACAGTCCAACAGAGATGTAGACCAGTGGACATCCTGCGGAACATCACATTGATCCATGACATCCAAGATGCCACACTGACCAGGAGGCAGAACAAGAGGTGGCCGGAATACTGGAGGCCTTGATACGACACATGCACTCCAGAAGGCGGGAAATAAGTCTTGCAAAGATTTACAAGCCTGTCACACCAGGAAAGACTTTAGGGGTCTAGGAGTCAGAGCATGCTGGGACAGCCCATTTAAAGCAAAAGACAAATGGATGCATTTTGCTTCTGTCGCCATGTAGAAGGAAGCATGGGGTCGGTTAGGCCCTTTGGGGTTCTGGTGTTGCATATGCTATATCTAGGGACACTGCTTCCCTTCGTACACAGGGTGACATGAAGGTCTCCCAGCTTTGGGTGAGGCCTGAACAGGAAGGGGCTCTGCAGCAAGTCCAAGCTACAGGATAAACAGCTCAGCCACGTGTGCCATACAATCTAGCAGATCTCGTTGTCGGAGATGCCAGTGTAGAAAAAGATGTGGTGTGACGTTTGTGGCAAATTCCAGGAAAAAAGAAATCACACTACAGGCCCTAGGATGAGGAATGAGGGCTTGGGTCACATCACCTGATCTGCCTTGGTAGTAGCTGACGGGGGTGGGGTTGAGGCAAATTTAAAATAGAGAGTGGAGGAGATGAAGTGATGAGCCCCAGCTGAAGCTCCAAGATGAGCTCCAGTGCCTGGAGTTGCACTTTGCCCCACTAACCCCCCTGTTTTAAGTCTTTCCCCTCCAGGAAGAGAGGTCCCCCAGAAGCCCAGAGGAGGGCATCCCTGCAAGGTGGACTGTGGGAGCCATGAAAGTGCATGACTTGAACCTTCCATGGAGAACTTCTGTTTAGCTTAAAGGGGCACAGTAGGGTGACAGTTTCCATCTGCAGAGCCTTCTGTCCAAGGTTGTGTTCTCGGGGCAGCTCCCAACCAGAAGCAGCATGTAGGTCCTAGGGTCTGGCCCTTTCTGCCCAATGTGAGGACCTTTCTAATGGGCAGTCTTTGCTCAGGGGCTCCCCGTAGAGTCGTCTGGACTTTGTCAGTTTTGCATCACAGTCTGAGAGCAGCTTGAGCAACTTTGGGATCTGAGATCAAGGTAACTCTGGGCTTTTTGTATTCATTTGATGGAGCTGCAAAGTGAGAGGCTCCACTGGAAAGCCAAGTCTTTCCCCTAGACAGCTTCTGGAAGTTGAAAGAGCACAGGGTTTGGGTCAGACATGCCTGGGCTCCATCTCAGTTTCTGCACTGATCGGTCATGGAGCTTTGGTCTCTGTACTTCCTAAAGAGGCCTCATCTTTTCAACTCACCGATTCTTCTCTCTTTCTGCCTTTCCCTTCACACCACATGCTCGGCCAGAATCCCACGGGGGCAGATTCTCTGCCTGGAGCTGCCAATGAGCTATTAAGGAAAAGTCTGTATTTCTAAGACAACCCACCCTCTCCCTGGCCCCTCTTTCCCTCCCCAGGATACCTGCCTCCTTTCATTGTCAAAGGAAGCCAGGCACTTAGGACCTGAATTACAGTTTAACAAACTTTCTTGAGTTCCTACTTTGTACCAGACCCCAATGAGACAGGCTCTGTTATTACGCCCATCAGACGAGTGAGCAAACCGAGGCTCAGCACAGTCAGGAGAGGAAGCTGAGATGGGATCCCACCCCATCACCCTCCAGGCCCAGTGATCCTTCTCCCGTGCAAGCACGGCTGAGCAGGGCCGCTGCCCATATCTGTGGGGATGGAGGTCTGAGAAGCCTGACAGATAACAAGATAACTGGGGAGCCTGGGCGACAGGGAATCCAGCCTGCCCTGGCCTGTGGTGTCTGTGTGCTGGACGAGGCGTCTGGAGGAGCTCCTGGGGCCGGGGAAGTCCTGGGCAGGCCCTGAATGTGCCCTGGAATGTTTGGGATGACCAGAGCTCTTGGACAACAGCAAAGTAATGCTAACAACATCAACTATGATTTCTTAAATTCTTACTATATGTCAGCCACTGAAAGGCTAACAAACATAATCCATTTAATCCTCCAGAAACTCTGAGACGGGGGACTTGTTATCCAGAGTTCCCCATCCAGGCCTGTGTGACTCCAAAGCCTACATACCGACCTCGATACAGATCTGCCTCTGCTGCAGTGATGACTGATGACCCCTGCCCCAGCAGACCATGCCTTGGCCAGGCCCCTGCTCTGGCCACCGCTCCTGTCTTGCTCGGGTTCCCAGAGCAAGCTGGAGGTTTCGGGCTTAGATCGCTGAAAGGATAAGGCCTTGCTGAGGGTGGTTGAGGCCCTCCTCCCTGAAATACCAAGACTTAAAGAAGATGAAAGAGACATTCTGAACCCCATTTAGAGCAAGAGAGAAAATGAGGGTCAGAGTTAATGCTGATAGAACAGAACAGAACACCGCACCCCCCGCCCCACAATCCTGCCTTTTCTATCAAGGAGAAAGCTCTCAAACCAGAGAAGTAGAGCAATTTGGCCGAAGAGTAGGCTGGGCTGGGACCTGGCGGCCCCCAGCTCCCTTTGCTCTGCTTGAGGCCCCTCCAGACAGAGATAGGTCATTCTGGGGCCCTTACAGGGAGGGGAGAGATGCCAGGAAAAAAGCCAAAAATAATACTCCCTCAATTTGAGCAAGGGAAAAATACAGTGCATTGAGTTTATGATAATCCCAGGCAAAATTCCAGAAGTTCCTTTTCTAAGCAGGGATTATAGGGAGCCGAGACAGGTTCGCCTAGGTCAGTGCATGTCGGACTCTCCAGATTTCCCCTGTAGGAGGGTGATCGGAGCATGTTGTGGGAAAAGAACCACAAACTCAGAATTTAAAAATAAGACTTTGCTGTTCTAAGAACTGCACGGAGGAAGAAAGGAGAGAGTTCATCTGTCAGGTTCTGGAATCTACCACACCCCAGCTCCTTACATATTAAAATTATAGGATTCCTTTTATAGCAGAGTAAACTCAAGAGCGCTGCCAAAATTTGCCTGGTGGTCAGCAATGGAGGCGGAGCTTTGGGAGTTCAAGTGATGACACACCCCGAGGTAACGGCTTTTGGCAACGTGCATTAGAGAGAGGGGGTTAGTATTTGTCCAAAAAAGCACTCGGGATCTAGGATGTTTAGACTTTACCCAGGGGAAATAAAAACATCAAAAATATGAATACAATTCTCTTAGAATACATGGCCTGGACTAAGGAGGGGCTGCTTTGCTTGGCAGGTACCACTAGCACTGAGGTCAACCTTGCAGTTGATGAGGCTTTTGAAATGTCTCTGGAGTTGTGGATGTTGATGGAGAAATATGGACCAAATCTTAGGGTAGCTCAGCCTTCTACACATGGCTGGTTGAACCCCTCTGCCCAGGACTGGAGGAATTAATTGATTCTGTTACACGGGACTTTGCCTCCTTGGTGACTCAGAGCACCAACAGTGTGGTCCTTCCACTCACGCGCACGGGTGTCTGCTCTGGGCGTGCCCTGTGTGGGGAGCAGGCGCAGAGGAAGGGAGTGTGTGAATGGAAAACCCTGCCGGATGCCCTGGTCCCGAGTCTGGTCCTGCACCATGCTCCACCTGCCTGCGTGGCTTGGCTGTTTCTATTGCGGAGGCCATGAAGTGGAGATGGCCAAAGCTTACGGTCTGGAGGTAGACTGACTCCCACCCCCACCCCGCCCCATTCTGTCCCAGCTCTGCCATTTACCAGTTGTGCCGTAGGCAAGTTAATAATTTACCTATGCCTCACTTTCTTCATCTGAAAATGTGACTAAGAGTGGTGTCTGGTGAATAGGTTAAAGTTCTGACTGGATTTCATTTTTTGGCTTGTGACCCACAGTAAATAACACATCTTTACATCCAGACCCAGGAAACACTTCCGGTGTGTGTATAACTGGAAAAAAGCTTTCCAACCTCACGGCTGATGATTGAACTGTGATATTTTCCATTCTATTCAATTCTTTCATTAAGTAAAATGATGGTTTACAGTCTTTAAATGGACTTTTACTATGCACATGGGCCCACAGTGTGGAAAGCACTTGTTTAAGGTCTTTCTGGAGTGTTGTATTTCGTTCCAAGAGATATAATTTTCTTACACATGCCATTTTTTTAAGAGAACCCTTCAAGCTAAAAGGTGTCTGGAAGAAAATTACCAGAGTATTCCACTCAATTATTCTTTCTCTTTCTCCTCCTCCTCCTTCTTCTCCTTCTTCTTGCCTCTGACCCACTCATTCGATGGATTCTTCCTGCATTCATTTATTTATCCACTTATCACAGGTTTACGTGCCTGTCTCATCTGGAAAAGAGACTCCAAGGAATGACCTGTTACGAAGTCACGTGAAGGAGGAGCTAGACCTGTTCCTTACAGTCCCCTGAGCAGAACCAGGACTTCTGGGTAAAAGTGATAGGGAAGCCAGTTCGGATCATCATACAGAAGGTGTCTTTTGGTCCTGGTGCTTCTAGGCCAAGGGTCCGGCTGTCTGTGAGACCTCTTTGGAAGTGAGTGATCAGAGGTGGGGGAAAGGACGTTATTAAGAGGCTCCCAGTATTGAGTGCAGGCTGGGCTGAGGTTGGCTGTTCACCCCGTGCTCTACCCAGCTTTGGGGTCTGCTTGAGGCACTACAGGGGCCACTGTGGGAATGAAGAGGAAACCATCTAGCTGGGGTTCTGTACCCTGACCTGGCAACCACCCACACTGCTGCATTTCTCTTTTACACAATGGGATTCTCCATGTGGTTTATTTTAGGGGGAAGGAGGCAGAAACACTGATGCTGACAAAAAAAAAACTTGAAGCTCTCAACTAGGAGCTCATTAAATCCCTTAAGTTTTAGAAACAATCATTTCTAGGCTTCAGGCTCATTTTTTTTTCCCTATAAAAGCAAGTCCATTAAAATTACAGAATAAGCTTTTGTTTTGCCCTCTTAAATCCAGATATAATTGAGAGCAAGAGTTAAAGAATCATGAGTACGGCAAGACCCAGGATTGAGATGTCATTTTGTGTCAGTGGTTTTTCTGCTCCCCATGCGCCCTCCTCCCTGCCTGGCCTATCCCTGCCTGTCTTGGAGGAGCGTGGAGAGCCCTGCCTTTGTGCTCCGGCCCCTCGGGGGGTGCGGGTGAAACAGGCTGAAATCAGAAGTCTCCTGCAGACAACTGGTCTTTCAGGCTTTTGTTGACTAAGCCGGAGGGGACTGTGCTGAAAGAAAGGGAAGAAGGAACCAGAGGGAGGTGGGTGGGTAGGTCTTGCGGGGAGCTGGCAGAATCCCAGAGGGTAGTGGCTGGGAGGTCCTCTGAGGGACCTGGGACCCCAGGCACCCACGCTCCTTTGATCCCCCAAAGTCACAGGGCTGTCAGCTTCCTGGAGGATTTGGGGTTAGTCTTACAATGCTTCTCAAACAGGAATGTGTCCATGAGTCATCTGGGACTCTTGATCAAATGCAGATTCTGATTCAATAGCCCTGCGGGGGGTCCTGAGAGGCTGAATTTCTAAGGGACTATAACCAGGGATCCTGATATTGCTGGTGTTAAGACAATGCTTTGAGTAGCAAGGAGTTCAAAGAGTCCTTCCCTTGTTTTCTGGGGACAGCAGAAAAAAAAGGGAAGACCCTCCCAGTGATAAGGGAACTGAATTTCCCACCAGCGCGGAATCTCGGGATGCACCATCATTTTGAATTTGGTTTGAAAGAGCTTTCACACTTGCACTGGTGCTTGCAAACTCACAGCCAAGGCTCAGGTGAAGCAGCACCCCCTTGGGATTCCAGGGTTATGGACCCCTCTTGGTCCAGGTTTGGATGAATTAAGTGGGATCCATCTGCTCTCCCTTCCCAGGGCAAGAAAATCTCTGGGCCTGCGTGTCCTTTGTTTTAGTTCTCCCAGAAGCACTTGAGCTAGGGGACATCTTCTCCTCCCCTCTTCTCCACTCCAGGGGGTTAAATCCATAAAATAGCTCCTTATCTTAATGCCTTTGGGTGGAATTTTATCTGTTCCCTATCTTGCCCTTACCCAGAAGCATGGAATCCATCTGTGTGCATCCTCTCCCGTGGCCTGAGATAACAAACCCAGGGGTCAGGAAAGAAGGGACAGGGACACAGCAAGCTCCCTTCCCATACTGAAGGTCTCTGTGTCCCTCCCCATTCTGAAGGTCCCTGTGTCCTTCCCCATTCTGAAGGTCCCTGTGTCCCTCCCCATCCTGAAGGTCCCTGTGTCCCTCCCCATCCTGAAGGTCTCTCTGGAAGCGGTGTTAGTGTCAGCCCTGTTTACTCCATCTTCACTTCCTTTGCGTACTTGTCCTTCCCGGGCGTATACATTATCTTGTAAAGAATAGAAAAAAGCTAACTATTCGTAGCCTAGCCCTCTCCTTAGTTACTGCCAACCTCAGGGAACAATTCTTAAGAGGGATGTTGCCTTCTTTCTTCAGAGTGCCTGGACATACATTTGTAAAAGGAACACTTGGCAAATACTCCTTGCCTCGAAAGGAACAGGGTCTTATATTCGCATAGCACTTTAAACTTCTCAAAGGGATGGAGCAGCAATGGGGCATCAGCTTGTGCTGCAGGCAGCATTTCGTTTCATCTGCCCAGCAACTCCTAAGGGGGGTTGTTTGTAATAATAGCCCCTCTCCATTGGTTCACCCACAAGTATTTAAGTGAAGGTACCTTCCTGGTTGAAACAAAAGCAGAAATGTCCATTTAAAAAATGAAGTTTAAAGGGATAGAAAGCTGGAACTCTGTTCCTTGGTCCATGGGGATGCCCCAGAAAGTTATTTCACACCCCTGTCCCTAAAAGTGGCAGACGGAAAGTGCGGAGGTGCAGATGGTGAGGAGGGAGCTTCCGATCTCTTCCGCCAGGCAAAGCCACTGAGCGATTTCTTTCTTCGGGGCCATCTGTCATCAGTGAGCTTGGGAGGTGGGGACAGGGAGCCCTGATGTGCAATTGTGCTGGGTCTTGTATCTGAGGAGTGAGAGACTTAGCACCAGGCTGTGCCAAAGCTTGGAAACTAGGTGCTGTCTAGCAGCCGTGACATCAGGATGCCTGGAATCTAGCTCAACGATTCCGCTGACCCACTAGGGGCCTCTGGCCTGGACCGGGGAGGCTCTAAACCCTTTAGGAAAATGGAGTGCCTGGACAGGATGCTCTCCAAGGTCTGCAATGCTCTGATCTTGCAGCTTGAGAAGGGAAGTGACTCCTTTGTCTGAGAAGTTGTGACCTGTTTTCTTTATGAGGGGTGAGAGGAACACACACACACACACACACACACACACACACACACACTCGGGTGCCATCCTGGGCTACCTGCTGGGGATGCAGTAATGACCAAGACAGACACAGTTCTTAATCTTTCTTCTTGTGGAGCAGTGAGAGTGCCAGGAAAGGCAGACACTGAACAAGCGATTAAAAAGTTACTGCTTCACTGAGGTTAGAACAGAGACTGAAGCGATGAGGAGCATGCATGGAGTGAAGGGCACGAGGGAGTTCCAGGCAGAGGGAACAGCATGTGCAAAGGCATAGACAGGAACGAGACTGCCATGTGAGTGGGAGAGAAGGAAGCCTGAGTGTCACGGCGTGGGGGGAGATCGATGAAAGGGCAGCGACACCTCTTTCATAGTCTGGCTCAGGCTACAGAGTCCAGTGTGGAGGAGAGACACTGGACTGGGGGTGCTTCTCCCCACCCCACCCACCACGCACAGAGACACACAGACACAGACAGCAGCCTCGGGAGCCTTGGAAACAGCTGAGCAGGGGCTTTGCGGTAGATCATTCGAGGCAGGAAAAACTCTGTTCTTCTCCCTCCACTCCCACTGGTGGGGGGACCTTGGGGTTTCGCCCAAGGAAAGGAAGCACTGCTTCCTGGTTTATGTTGAAATGGGAAAGACTTGCCCAAGAACAATGGCATTTTTGTAAGACACCGCTTTGTTCTGGTGAGACCAGGAGGGGGTTTCCTTTGGGACCTTACCGGTCCCATCGCCCCCATCTGCCAACCACAACAGCCACATGGCGTTCTCCCCGACCAGCCTTTCATCTTAAGACACTTGCCTACGCCTAGCCCTGGAGGCTTAACCCTTCGGACCCCGCCCTGCCCAGCAGCAGCATCCAGGGCTGGAGGAGGCCCCTGGAGATCACAGGACAAGCTGGCCAGGGAGACTTTGGGGAGAGCCAATAGACAACTTGACCATCTGTTTTCCCATTTGACGGGCCCTGCTGGGAAAGGAGTTCAAATCTGTCCTGAGAGTGTCTCAATTCAAAACGATCTTTAAAACATGAGTCAGAAGGTCATTCTTTTTACAAGTAAGGACACTGAGGCAGAGAAAAGGAAGTGAATTTCCTAGGGCCGTAGAGGGAGTTGTGGTGGAGTCCAGGCTGGGTCCGGAGCTCGGACTCTCAGACTGGCTGTCCTTCCACGCACGGTTCCGCCGCAAACAGGCAGAGCAAAAGTCTGGGCAGGTAACGGAGGAAAGTCCCCTCTGGAGACACCAACGCATCTGCAGGGGTCCAGAGTGTCTGCAGGGAGGCGGAGGGGAGCAGGCTGTGTGAGGAGGGGAGCTGGCCTTTGTGACATCACAGGCAGTGGGGGACCACTGCTGGAACTGCTCCTGTGTTTTTCAGGCACGCGTGGCCGGTCCTCTGTGAATTGCCAAATGGACACATTTAGGGAAACGATCAAGTCTGTTCAGACAAGGACACTAACGAGAAGACGCGGGGCACATACTGGGATAGTCACAGCAGTGAGTCGGAGGGACTTTGCTTTTGCTTTCTTCCAACGTGTTCTTTATGCCTCTGCCTGCCGCAGAGACGGGCTCAGGTCAACAACAGCGGTCTCTCATTTCAGTAACGAGGTTCAGTAGTGGTGGTGGCAGTGCCGGGGTGATGGTACTCATGGTGGTGGAGACACTGGTGACAACCCTGCGGTGGTCGCAGTGACGGTATAGATGTCAGTAGTAGTGAACACCATGTCTGGTTATAGTGACATGGTATTGGTGTCAGCTGTGGAGACCGTGAGGTGAGTGGTGGTGGCCAGTTTGGTGGGGTTATGACGGTCATGGTAGTGACAGACAGTGATGGTGGGAGGATGAGGTGACAATGGTGCTGAGTACGTGGTAGTGGGCAGTGATGGCCCAATGAAGTCGGTGCTGATGATGGCGGTAAAGGCAATGGTGGTGTTGGTGCTGCAAAGGATGGCCATAGTTTTGGTGGTAAAATGACAGTTGTCCTGGATGGTGGTGACAGTGATGTAAGGACAGCAGGGGTCATTGGTCAAAATGATTTTTTAAAGATGCTGTGTTGCTGGCGGTGATGACAGTGGCAGTAGTGTCGGCGCCCATGACAACCTTCTGTTTGATGGTATTGGTGACATCTGCCCGTCTTTATGGAACCGGTGGATGTGGGTGCTGGTATCAGTGCGAAACTTAATGGTGACCTTGCCATCGGCTGATGGTAGTGGTGCTCACAGTGGCAGCGGCAGGACAGTAGAGGGACACAGTGATAGGGAGGGCGGTCATGGAGGCAAGGATGAGGACTGGGATGGCAGTGACTCCATGGCGAGTCGTCCCACCTCTGCAGAGACCCCTGGATTACATGAGCTGGACACAGGTCTCCTCGCTGTGGCTGACTGTGCTGGGTGGGGGGAAAGGATCGCACATTCCTCCAAAGCCCTCCCCACAGCTGCATTCCTGGTGAAGCCCAGTTCTCCATGCAGGAGATGGCTATCTTTGGGGGTCAGGGGGAATGGCGCTGAGAAACAGGTCTGTGGCTAGGAACATAAACAGAGAGGCTCTGTGAGGCAGGTCCCCAGGACACAGGTATGTGAGGCATGCCCATGGTGGGGGCCACACTGGGGGGCAGGGAGGCAGCCGCGGTGGCCGTGCAGGGGCTCACGTAGCTGGCAGAACAAGGGCTGTGTTTCGGCTGAGTCAGCAGAGCAGGCTGGGACTGATTCTCTTGGACTAATAATGTGTCTTCTCCCCGGGATTAGCTCACTCGGTCCTGGCTGGGAAAAGGGGAGGGGGCAGCCTCTCCCAGCTCCCCAGGCGCAGGGACCTTTGAGGAGGCTGGCAGCAAAGCATGGGGCCCTAGCAGGGCCAGTGACTGAACTGTGTGTTGTGTCCTCACCTCATTTCCAGTGGGCTGGCAGGGAGCCAGCCTCCCCAGGTGTCAAGAAATTTTGTGTGCCCTACCCCCCACCCTCTTACCCCCCAGCCCCACTCCAAGTGGCTGGTTCACCATGCGGTCAAATCCCTTCTCTGCTCTGCAGAAGGCAGCACAGCCTGGGAGTGAGGGGGGTAGGCTCTGGAGCCAGAGCAGCTCACCTCACCTCCTGGGTCTCCCACACACTAACTGCGTGACACTAGGACAGTCATTGCACCTCTGGGAGTTTTGGCTCTTTGTGAGATGGGGGCACTGACTGCTGCTCAGAGGCTGTCCTGAGACCACACGAGTTAAGGCACACAAAGTGCTTGATGTGTTGGCACAGATGGGCATTCAAAAGCATTTGCTGTTTATTAGTACTACTGAGAATAGAGTAACTTTACGGGACTCAATCTCCCTGAGCCTCAGTTTTCCCACCAGGAAAATGGGGATAATTCTCAGTGTGCGTACTTGCCATGGAAATCGAAGGGGACTAGAAGAGGGAAAAGAGCCTGTACAAGGTGGCACATTGGTTGTTTCCAGCCAGTCCCTGTGTCTCTCCTGGAGCAGGGGGCTCATGCTGTGCAAGATTTGGCATCCCAGGAGTACTGCTATGCTGTGGCTTCAGGGTCCTGTGCCAGGCCTGCTGCCTCCTGATACAGAAGCAAATCCCCCTATGGCAGGATTTTCGGAGATCAGCAGTCCAGTTCCTAGCCCACTGCCCTATCCCCCTTTCCCCAGCCCTGGACTGACTCCCTGGGGTAGGAGGGGAGAAAGGAAGAGAAGGTTCTGGGAGAGCCCTCTTCAACCCTACCTTCCCCTTTTTCTTCTTTTCCTTCTTCACTCACTCACTCACTTACTCATGGACAGGACAGAAAAGTCGTGGGATCCGCCCTTGTCTCAGAAGAATCTGGCCTGGACTCCACTAAGAGAAAGAGGGGAAGAGGAAGAGGGTGAGAGCGTCAAATGAAAACCAAACTTTGCTTTGCATTGAGGAAAATTGTCAGCAGTGATACCGTTTAGATACTATAAAACCAACATCTAAATAACAGAATGACTGCATAACTAGTTTGTTTTCTCAACTGTAAACGAGATAAAAAATGATACGCTCTCATGGATTTGATTTTTTCCTGTTTGTTTGGACTTCGGGTGCATAGACTTGAGTTAGTCACACTCCTCTCTGCTCATCTCCCCTCCCTCCCAGACTCTCGCCCCCGCTCCTGACTGCTCTCCTCAGTCCAGCAATCCATGCCAATGTGATTTTTAATGCCCTTAAAATGTTTTTGTCTTTATAAAGCATGCATTTTGGGGAATTAATTTACAAGAATGGTGTGATGCTGAGAATCTTTCCGGTCCCTACTTTTCTTCCTCAACACCATTGTTCTGAGGTCCATGCATGCGCCTGTGCGCCGAGTGATCTGTTCCCTCTCGCTACTGCCCACTGTTCCATGGCGCGCATCGCACAGGCTTCACTCACTCATTTCCCCAAACGGTAGACCCACCACCGCCCCAGCCTCACAGCAGTACCGAAAGCATCGACTAGAAAGCCCTTCAGGCTGCGCCTGCCCACAGTTCCGTTCAGTGAAGTCAGCCCTCGTTGCCGGCACGCTATCGTTGTTTACATCAGTACTTCAGGCTGCACGGTTTCCATAGCATTTAACAGTCAGTTGCACAAGCGCTTCTTGTTAGTACCTTGTTTTGATGGAGCGCTGTTTACTCCCTCGCATACCACTGCCGCTCATTAGGGTCCGCGTCCAGTGCCGGGCACAGGACCCAAGACATACATTTCACAAGGGTCTGGAGGAGCACGCAGTCCAGGGAAAGGGACAGTCGGGGCCGGGGTGGGGCGTGGCATGGGCAGAACCCCCGAAGCAGGATTTTAAAGGGTGGTAGGAGCACACGGGGCCAATGGGGGAGGCGGGGGAGAAGTGGGGAAGAGGTGTCCCGATTACAGGAACACTACGTGTGAGCGGTCAGAAGTCCGTAGCTAGTTGGCATGTTTAAGAAACTTAATGATTCTGTTATGGCTGAGGCAAGGGGCATGAAGGGGAGGGGGCAAGAGACAGCAGCCAATGTTGGTTCAGCTCTTATTATGCGCCAGGCACTGTTCTAAGTGGGTAAGTACAGAACACTTGTTTTTAAAGTTCAGTGATTTATTACCCCGTGAACATCTTGCACTCCTGATCAAAGAAGAAACAGGTAACCGCCAGGACGGAACCTTTCTGAAGCCACACAAGAACCCCAGGAAGATGCTCTCATCCCTCCTGTTTGGTAGGAACGGAAACAGAGGTTCAGAGAGGCATGTTAATGGGGCACCCAAGAGCTGACGTCAGGCTGCCTGGGCTCTAACCACAATGCTCCGACCTCTGAAAACCGAGGAAAGCTCTGACCTGTGTGGCTCAGTGGGCTGGGCACTGTCCTAAAGCAAAAGTTTGCCTGTTCGACTCCCATTCAGGGCACATGCCTGGGCTGCAGGTTTGATCCCTGGTCCCAGATGGGGTGCGTTTGGGAGGCAACCAATTGATGTTTCTCTCTCTTTTCCTCCCTAACCTTCTCTCTAAAAATAAATAAACACAATCTTAAAAAAAGACAAGGAAGGAGAGGTGGAGTGAGCTTGCAGATGACTTCACAGGCAGCTGAGGGCAAGGAAGAAGGTTCAGGAGAGCCCAGGGGCCGTGATGTGGGTATCGGAGATCACAAGAGTGGGGTGAGGGTGTGTGTGCATCAAGTGTTATACGAGAATGTGCATGAATGTGTGTGTACATGAGTGTGTGTGCACAGGTGTGCCTGGGTACATGTGAGTGTGCCAGGGTGCATGTGTCTGGGAGACAGTGCAGGTCCCACTGGGTAGGTGTGTGTGGGTGTGTGTATGAGAGTGCTGTGTGTAAGTGTGGGAGCCTCTGGCTGTTCACGGACTAGAGCATGTGTCCTGTTGGTGTGAGTGCAGGCCTTGGTGTCCCTACCACCATGGGGCCCCAGGGAAGCTGTCAGAGCCCATTAGCCCTGCCTGGTGTGAGGGGCCTGGTCTTGGCCACAGAAGCTAGACGGGTATGCATCAAAGGCAGACTGAGCCTGGGGCCAGTGGGCGGAATAATTTAATGAGGGTCCAGGAGAGAGGCGCTGGCTGTTGGGGGTGGGAGGGGTGCCAGTTTGTGCCCAAGCCAGCTCCCAGGCTCCACAGCCAAGCCTCTTGTGTCTGCCTGTGTGGTGGGAGAGGGCAGGCTGTGCTGGGGGCCTGGCCATGCTTCCCTCCTTCCCTACGCAATGGAAGAGCTGCACCTGGACCCCAGGGACTCCCCACTCCTGCCTGGACACCAGTCTAGTCCCTGGGTATCCCAAGGACCTTCAGAGGAGCCAAGACACCAGGTCAGACACTTGCATCTCTAAGGCTGCTCGGACGTCAGCATGAGAGGGAACAAGGGAGAACCATTCCCAGATCAGCCGGACCAAGCCCCTCACCTGACAGAGAAGTGTGTGTGTTGGGTGTCCTTTCGTGGGCGCCTTGGGTCAAGGAGAGAAATATGGTGAACCCAATCTAGTCTGTTTTTCTACGGCTACATAAAGGAGGGTTTGGGGTCAGGGGTAGGAGAAGGGGGTGAGGACAGAGTGGCCCTTGCCAGGAAACAGTTATGATGGGACGAAGCAGAATGCTGTCTTTGTCTTTAGGGTCCTGGACCACACACACACACACACACACACACACACACACACACACACAGCCCTGTGTTGTCCAAAGGGCACAGTCTAAGCTCTTTCTCCTGGAGGCTTCTGTGACAAATGTCCTTTCATGGCAAGAACCTCCCGTGGGTCTTAGGCCCAGCTGTAGGGTCAGGCTCAGACTCCTGCACTCTGCAAAGAAGGCTTCCTCCAATTTCTAGGGCCTGGGCTCTGGAGACCCGAACTGAGGGCTGTAGATTCAGGGTCCATCATCTGAGCCCAGCTCACAAGTCAGTTTTTTTTGGCTGCCGCAGGACTGACAAATATTCTTGGACAGAAATGCTTTAGACAGGGCCTGAACTTGCTGCTCACACACCAGCCCCACCACTCCCTGTGGCTCACACCCTCGCATTTCGCTCAGTTACATCACCTGCTTGCCACCTGAAAGTGCTTGAATTTGGGTTCCTGGAGCCTGAGCTCTTTGAGGACGGGTTTGTGTATTTTATGTGTCATCATCTAGCACAAAGTAGGTACCTGATGAATGTTTGTTGACTCCAGTTGCTCTCATTTCCTGTACCTTCAGCGCCCCCTTCCTTTCACTCCTCCTCTGCAGCCCACACTTAACGCTGGTCTCTGTTCCCCGAAACATCAGTTTCCCTCTGGCAAGATTCTTGGAGAACTCCTACTCAGCACTGAAGAAGACCCAGGACATGAGGCCCCTGCTCCTGTCCAGATGGGTGGCTCCCGGCCCCCATCTTGCCACGCTCCATCTACCCTGTGTTGCAGCCCCCAAACCCTGCACTATAATGACTTGTTCCTGTGTCAGTCTGTCCAGCTCGGAGCATCTGTCAGAGAGCTCTGTCAGCTGTTTTGAGATTAGTTTGTGTTTGATATGCACAGAACATTTCACTCACTGAGAACAATTTCAATGGCTTAATTGGCCCACCTCAAAGTGTCCTTAGGAAGCCTGAGTTAGCTAGCTCCCCCGTTTTGGTAAATCTCACATAGATCTGGTTGCTTTGCTCCCAGATCCTGGTGTCTTCCCCTTCCCCTTCAGTGCCTGTGGGAAGAGGCCTCATGACTCAGGGTCTGGCCCTTGAGGGAGGACAGTCCCTGAAGCAGCTCCAGGCAGAAGACAAAGAGCCCACAAGCTGGGACCGGCCCTATCACCACGCTGGCTGGGCCACTCCTGGCTCATGAGTCAGCACTTTCTGGGGACACCTGCTATGTTTGGCCAAGGCGAGTTGCCTGAGCCTGTGGGGAACCGTGGGCAGAGTGCACTTCCCAGGGAGGCCCACGGCAGTGCCAGGGCGCACCCACGTGATGCCAGGCAGGCTCCGTGTGTAGCTCCCACCACAGGGTCCAGCCTGAGCTGTGCAGGGTCTCCGTTCAGGGCAGCTTGTCTCTCCTGCGCCAGGAGGGTGGGTATGTGTGCATGTGGGAGTGAGAGAACGTGTGTGTGTGTGTGTGAATAGATATGTGAGTGTAAGGATTGTGTGTAAATGAGTGTACATGAAGGTGCACCGTGTGCAACTACAGAGGAGCGTGTGTGTCTGTGTGTGATGAGTAGGTGTGTGCAATGGCATGTGCTCAGGCGTACAAGTGAGGATGTGTGTGAGGTGTGAGTGACTGTCTGCGGGTGCATTCATGGAAGCTGTGTGGCTTGTGGGTGTGTATACATGTGACTCTCTGTGACAACAAATGTGAATTTCGGTCCTGATTCTGCCACTTCCTAAGTGTCTTGAAAATGTGCATCCCTTCCCCTCTCTGTTTCTGTGAAATGGAATGGTGAAGACAAGGTGGTCTCTTAAGTGCCCTTCTAGCTCTGACAGTCGACGATCCTGCCTAGAGGTTAAGCACGAGTGTGTGAAGGTTGTGTGCACTTGAGTGTGTATGTGTATGTAACTGTATGTGAATGTGTGTGTGCAAAGGGCATGGCTTTGAATTCTGATTTCACACTTAGTAGCTGTGTGTGTGAGATCTCAGCCCTGCCCCTCGCTGAGCCTCAGTTTCCTCATCTGCAGACAGGGCCAATGATCCCTGCAAGGCTGCTGTGAAGACTAAGAAATGTTTGCAAAGTGCCCAGCCCAGGACCTGGCTCAGTTTGCTGTCCACGGGAAGTACACGTGCGTGTTTGCGTGTGTGCGCACACAGGGACACCTGTGCTGACGTGTGTGGCTGTGCGGGTTGGTCCAGAGGACAGAGTGATCGCTTGAACTGGCTCCTGCCCTCGGAGGTTTCTGATTTCTCTCGCTGGGGACACAGCCACCCAGGAGGGGTGGAGCTGGGAAGTCAGCGTGCGGCTGCTCGTCCGGAACCACGTGGTCCCGAGGGCTCCCTGGTGCCCCAGGCTGGCTGTCACATGAGTGCAGTGGCCTGGAAAGGAGGGTTGGTGTGGGCAGGAGATGGGCTCCCAAATCCGCTTAGAGCCCACGCCGCCATCCGGTTTATTAGAGACTAAAGACATTCTTCTTCTTCTTAAAGGGTCAGCTTCAGCCTGGATGGTGGCTGCGAGGTGAGCACGAGACCCTGAGCCCCCCGCCCGCTGAGCACGAGGCTTCAGAGTGGGGGCCGGACTCGACAGGGCCCTGCCCTCAGAGTGCCGCCAGCTGGGTGCAGACAGCCGGAAGGCCCACGGCTGCCTGGGGTCTCATCTCAGGGCAAGAACGGCCCACGCCCTGGGAAAAGGAGGGGCAGGGGAGGGAAAGGAAGTTTTCCAGAAGAAAGGGGCTTAAGGGACTGGTTGAGGCTGGAGAGGGGAAGGAGAGGGAAAGGCATTCTAGGCCAGAAGGTCAGAGTGGGCAAACATCAAGAGGTGAGAATGAGCACCCTGCATGTGTGCATGTAGGTGAGGACCAGGGAGAGGGTGTAATGGGGGCCTTGGAGAATCTCAAAACCAATTCGTTCACTTTCTTGGTGAGGGAACTGAAGCTGGAGAAGGGAAGGGACAGACTTCTGGGAAGAGTGACGTAGTGACTGACTCCCAGCTTGGGTCTGATGCCTGCCTCCACTTCCTGGGTCCTGAAGAGGGGTGTCAAGCTGAGCTGCCTTGGGCCTTGCCTTTGCAAGTCCAGTAAGGGTCCTGGTGAGCTGGGGTGGGGACTGAGCAGTGACGTGTGCCTTCAGGCCAGTGGGAGGGTCTGAGCCCCCCAACAAACCCCCAAGGAGCCACTAACACCTGGACACGAGCCACCAGACCCTGGACACCCAGACAAGATCCCCAGCACTGGGCCACATACACCAGAGGGGTTTCCAACCGTCAGCCAGAGGAAGCCCCAACAATGTGACCTGCACAAGGCCACACCTGGACGCTGAGCCCGGAGAAAAGGCCCCAACACCTGGGCCGCATTCATCTGGATAGGTTTCCCTTACAAACCTAGAACAGTCCAAGAGGGTTCCTACAACTCCATCTAGAAACTCAGTGACGATATCAACATTTAGGCGAAAACACCCAGACAGGGCCCCAACACCCCAACTGAACACTGGGAGAAGGTTCTAGTGCCTAGACCACATGACACCTGGATCAGGTAACACCTGGATTGGCTTCCAACTCAGACCAGGAACACCCTGACTGGACCCCCAAAGCCTGACCCAGAACACCCAGACCTGGTCTCCACAGGAAATGCACTCCCCTCCATCCTCAGTGGAACTCCTCCCGGGAGCTCTCTCAAGGTCCAAGGCCTTTTCAGGGAAATCTGAGGTCATCTGTCAGGACGTCCAAGGATGAGCAGAGGGAGCAAGAGGCCAGGCCTTTGCCCTTTGTGGGGAGGGACAGGGGCCCAGCTTAAGGGGTGGGCTTGTCTCCTGCCTGATGGTGGGTGGGTGGGAGCAGGCAGGTGCGAAGCTGGGCAGAAATTTTGTGCTCTGCAGCTTTGCACCTCATGCCCCCAAAAGCAGGCTCTCGAGAGAGGGATGCTGGGCATGGGGCCGAGAGATCAGGCGCCCGCCCTTGAAGCCTGCTTGGGTCAGGTGGGGGCGGGGTGGCCATTGGCACGGCAGCCTCGGCAGCCTCGGGTCCCCAGCAGGACAAGGCAGTCTCTGTGCCGACACAGCGGATCAGGAGGCTCTCGGGCTGTAAATCCCTTCCGGCTGGCGGCTTGCACCGCCAGGGCCAGGCAGGGTGGGATCCGGGAGGTGGGCTCCGAAGACTGGAGGCCACTGGCGCAACACCCCTCCCCAGGCCATCCATCTGTTCCCGGCAGGGTATTCACCACCCCAAGATAGCAAGAGTTATTATATTTCCCAGGGAGGGAAACTGAGGCTGAGAGAGGTTGAATCACTAAGCAAAAGTTGTGCAGCCCATATCATGGTTAAAAACAGGTTCTTAATTAGGCCATTTGATAAACTATAGAATTGTTGAGAGCTAGGTGGCATCATTATTTACATTTAATAAAAGAGGGAGTTGAGGTGCCAGAAGTTGAGACCACCTGTCCAAGGTCCCAAGACATCTAGGGGGTGAGGCTAGGACTGGAGCCCTTGTCTGCCGACACAGCAGGTGTGCGTGGGGTCACCCCTCGGACCCGTCCACCACCAGGCAGTCATGGTGCAGCCAGCCAGAGGGCATAGGCGCAGGTGTAAGTCACAGGGTCCCTCTGGTGGACAAGCTGTGTTTCTGGTTATTGAGTGTGGTGGACCCAGTGAAGGTGTGTAGTTGTCTCTCCGCGGACAGACCGGTTGAAGTTGGGAGGTAAAGTGAGGGAGACAGGTGTTCCGGTGGAGGAGTCAGGTAGGGTGGAGGGCAGGCACAGGTGGGAGTGAAGAGGGAATTGGAGGGGGAACGAGCCAGGGGAAGGACTGCTAGACCCCGTCAATCTGCCCCTAACAGCTGGGGATCCCAGGGCCTGGAGGAAGGGCTGTGGAGGGGGTGGTGCTCCAGAGCCAGCCTTACTCGGGTCTCTGGGAACAGGGTGGGGAGGGTCCACTGAATTCTTTGGGATCAAAAAGTGGCGCCTTCTCAGCACAGAGAGAGCCTGGCTGCCCTGGGGTTTTGTCTGGCTCCCGGCCTGAGGCAGCTCAGGAATTTTCTCCCTTTCCTAGAACAATGTTCGACCTAAACGGCAGTGTGGGAGGTCAGGGGTGGGAGGGGGCTGATGGAGGGGTGTCTGCTGAGTGTGCACGTGAGCCTCCGGGTGTGAATGTGCCTGCGTGTGTCTGCGCAGGGGCTGAGTACCTCCGTGTGACGGTCTCACTTGCATGTGACTCTGAGGAAGGTCTGCGTGCCTGGCAAAGTGGACGTGTTGCATCCGAAAGTGTCGCTTGTGTCTGGGCCTCTTCGCCCCTCTGGATCTGCGTGATTTCTCTGGGGCCGTGTGATGCGGCAGCACCGCATCTGCGTGTGTCTGAGTCTCTGCTTCCCTCCCGCCCCGCCCCGCCCCAACAGGGCCATGAACGCCACTTTGCTGCCTGAGTGTGCAGAGGAATGTGGGGGGCAAGGAGAGAAGGGAGCCCATGTCCCGGGCTGCAGACCTGCTGGTTATGGAAAACTACTGAGGCCTCCTGGAGCCGGCAGGCCAGGCCAGCCCACAGCCAGGCTCTGCAGCTTTTGCCCTCCCAGGCTTCCCCCACCCCCTTTCTCGGGGTGGGGGGGTGCTGAGGCCCTGCTGAGATGGGTCCTCCACTGAGCAGCCAGTGCAGCCTCCCTCCCACCACTCCCCAGATGGTTAGGCCCCTCCCTGAGCCTCAGCCTCTCTGGGGGGAAAGTGAGGGGGTGAGATTAATATTTTCTCTGAAGTCCTTCCCAGTCCTAACATTCTCTCCATTCTGTGAATGTTAAAGGGATTCAAGAGGGCAAGTTCACCTCCATTTCAGGGGCTGTGAAAGCATTAGGGACCTGCACTGTTAGGGCAAGAGAGGCTCCTGATGTTGATCTACCCCGACCCCCTCCATCTGTGGGTGGGACCACAGAGGCCTGGAGTGAGGGCTCCAGACCCCCCACTTACCTTCTGGAAGGGCAAGGACCCTGTGTTCAGGTCTCCTGTCTCCCATCATGCTGCTTTTCAGCACGGCCTGCTCGACATGGAGGGAGAGGCACTTGAGATGGCCTTGGAGGATGGGAGGGCTGGCCATACAGAGACGCAGCTGAGCCTGTCAGGCACCTGGTGGCCAGAGGACATGGGTTAACCGTGAAAGTGGGCAGGTGAGGGGTGCAGTCAGGATAGGGGTGGGGAAGGCACCAACTGAGCACAGTGGACCAATAGGACTGAAAAAGTGTGTCTGAGCTATACAGGCCAGTCCTCGGAGGCCAGGTGGGAAAGTGTGGACTTTACCCAATAAAGACAAGTCAACAGTAGAGCCACGTGGTTAGGGCAGGTGCTCTGCAGCCAGGTCAGAATATCTGCATCCAAATCCTAGTTCCAAGGCTTCAGTAACTGTGTAATTACCCAACTGACTATGAGTGGAGCACTAAAATTCTTTTTTTTTTTTTAAGATTTTATTTATTTCTTAGAATGAGGGGAAAGGAGGGAGAAAGAGAGGGAGAGAAACATTGATGTGCTAGTGAAACATTGATCGGTTGCCTCTCACAAGCCACCAGCCCGGGGCCTGGCTGGCACCCCAGGCGTGTATCCTGACCAGGAATCTAACTGGCGACCTTTCAGTTCCCAGTCCAGTGCTCACTCACTGAGCCACACCAGCCAGGGCACGCACTTAAATTCTGCACCTCACTTTTCTGGTCTTTGAAATGGAGGTAAGGCTGGTACTACCCTCACACGGCTGTTGTGAGGAATGAACGATACACGAGGATCCAGATAAAGCCCTCAATGCCTGAGGTGTAGCCAGGGCTCAGTGATCGTTATGATGACACTGCTGAAGTAAGCTGTGCTGTCCACTCGGCTGGAGGGAAAGGGAGTGAAAGCAGGGAGACCGGTGGGGAGTCCGAGTGTGAGAGGTGTGGAAGTCCAGGACGGTGTTCCTGAACAAAGAAGAAGAAAACCAGGCCGAGGCTCAGAAGGCCTGGCGTGCTGTAGGAGCGTGGGTGGAACTCTCTCACCAAGTGGCTGTGGAGGGTGAGCAAGACATTGAGAAGGACTCCCCTAGTCATGGAGGAGGTGGTGGTCCTTCACTGGGGTTTGCAGAGACGGGTTGGTTAGAGAAGTACTTGAGAAATGAGTTAACCACCTGGAGCAACTCCATGTGGCAGAGGAGGGCTGAGGTGAGCCGTGGTTGGGGAGGGCGAAGGAAGATGGGCTTCAAGGACGAGGGTGCAGCTAAGAGAGCCCATTGCTGGGGAACCAGAGAGGGATTTGGAGAAAGAGGCAGGTAGAGAGAAAGACATTTCAGGGGCCATGTTTTGGGCCATGAGGAGGCTGCTAGTGACCCCTGTAGATTCCACTGTGGAAAGCAGGGCCAAACCTGAAGCTGCAGCCAGGTGAGGGACTGGGGAATGGAACGAGGAGAGTGGGGACAGGTGAAGGTCTCATGCAACTGCCTACAAACCTGGCTGAGAAGAGGAAGCTGCTTGAGGCAGCCAAACCAGGAAGGTTCTGAGCCTCGGAGTGAAGGGGGACAAGCAGTTATCCTCCCTGTATTTCAGGTGGAGAAACGGAAACTTAAGAAGGTCAGGAGGCTTGTGCAAAGCCACAATAAATAATGAGGAGGACAGCTCCTCGAGATCCCTGACTTTCAATGTAGTTTTAATTTTTAAGTGGGCAGTTGAAATAGTATAGCACACATGTACACAGACATGTTAGGATCATAGAAGTAAAACATGTTTATTGGACAAATGTAGAAACCCACAAAAGTGCAAGGGAAAGTCCATAAAAATCATGAAAATCATGTGTGATTCCACCACCCAGAGGTAAGTATTTTTACCTTGGTGTATGAAGACCGTCCACTTCTTCGCTCTGCCCTTGTGCATAAATGCACCCTGGGATTGTGTGCCCACTGTTCTGTGGATCTATTGTTTCTACTAGCAACATGTCACGGCTGCTTTCCCCTTAGGGCCCGCAGTTTAGTTTGGGAGGTGAGGTTCAGGGCTGGGTTCCCCCAGCAAGCAACCATGGGCCGAATCCTGAGACAGTGTCTTACCATGTGTCTGGGGGCAGTTGCTGGAGCACCGGATGGGGAGCCCACCGGACTGGCCCATTGGGCCCTGGATTGGCTACCGGCCCACTGCGCTGCTTTCTGTAAAGTATTGGCCCTCTCTGCGTCTCAGAATCCCAGAATCTCAAAAGGGTTAAATATAAGTCTTAAGGCCAGACGCCATCACTGTAAAATGGTTGAGGGAGAAGCAAAGCAAAATCATCACGATGTTGCAGGTCATTAAACTTCTTTGAGTCTCAGATTATTTATCTGGAAAATGGGAATCATGTTTACCCACTCAGCCTGCCAGGACTCAGGTGAGAATCAAATAAGATTAACTATTGCGATGCCTACGAACAACTGATGTTTGGACAGCTGCAATCTACCCACTTCATCTGATTTATTCCAGCCATCTTCTGAGATAGGTACTGTTTCTCCAGATGAGCAAGCCACGGCTTGGAGAGGTGAGCTCGCTTGTCCAAGGACATGGGAAACAAGTGGTGGAGCTGGGCATCGAGCGCAGGTTCCCAAAGCCACGGACTGCTGCACTGCACCATTCTGTGTGTGGTGCAGGCCGAGGCGGAGGGAGAAGGGGAGGCTGTGGCCCATTTCACCCTTGGTTTAACCGCTGCGAGCCCAGGAACCACCGTCTGTGGGGAGTGACCGCCCTCTGGTGTTGCAAACGTGACATGTCCCGACAGGGAGGAGAGCAATCTGCCGCTCAGAAGTGGAGTGGGATGAGCTCAGAATCACCCCAACTCATCCTTTCCGAGTTGGGGAGCCCAGGGGAAGCTAGCGCACATGTCGCCCAGTGGTTTGCGGGATGCGCAGCTGCGCGGCAGACGGCACCAGGTGGACGCTTCAGAGACCGCAGTCTCCATTTGCCGCTCCTCCGGGTGTCATTTTGCAGGGCAAGTGGCCACTTCCCCAGTGTTTCGTTTCTGACTCGAGTTCTAGAAGGAGGGTGTTGCATCATTATTATTTAAACTCTACATTAATGTTTTATATGCACTTCTGTCTCTATGATACAACTTAATAGAAAAAAAAAAAGAAGTGTCGCCAATCCCAATGGGATAATTTTTACTCTCCTGGCTGCCGAAAATGTCGTTGGGCCGCCATCAAATTGCAAAGTGGTGTGGACAACACCTGCGGATGTGTGCTTTACAGGGCTTCATCACCGGCTGGCTCATTTTAAAGTCACCATAACCTTGTGATGGTGTTTTTAAAAATTACCTTTTTATATACACGAGAAAATAAACTCAAGGTCACCCATACCAGTTTGAAGGCAGGGAACTTTCCAAGAGTCCACACTGCCCCCTGTGGTAACCTCGTGCATTCATCAATCTATAACAGCCTACTGAGAAACCCATCAGCTGCAACATCCAAAGGCGTTTGCTTCTTTCAGTGTGATTAGAGATGCCAGATGCAACAACTACCCTTCCCTTGGAGGAGATATGCCGGTGTTAATCTTGGAGGGGATATTTTAATGTGCTAGAGGCTACTAGGAGCAAGAAATTTCACTAAGTTGGTAGGTATCAGTTTTTAAGGGATTTATTTCGTACCTTCTGGTACCTATGTTTACAATTCTCAAATTTCTATTACAACCCTCAAATCCCAAGTCTTCCTCTATCAGCTCTATAACTCTGATTATACAGTAAGCAAGGCAATGAATTCAACTTGTACGTAATTAGGTTAACCACAGGAACAGACTCTGGGTTTGGTTCCCAGACACTGTGCTACACAAAATAGTGATTCTCCCCACCCCCACCGCAGTTGTGTTTTCTAGCTTTCTACCCATCATTCAGCTGAGCATTTAAAGTTCTAAGTTTGTCGTCCTTTTTTTTTCAACCAAGTTCTCCAGTGTACTCAGAAGAAGGCAGCCACGCCCACGTTTTTTGTATATTTTAGTTTCCACTATAATACTTGATTATCATAGCTACTTGTTTGTTTTCTTAATGCTGAGTTTTAACAGTTCTTTGTATATATATTTAAATATTTTTTATTGATTGATTTTAGGAAGAGAGAGGAGGGGGACAAGAGTAAGAGAGAGAGAAACATTGATTTGCTGTTCCACATACTATGCATGCATCGGTTGCTTCTTGTATGTGCCCTGACTGGAGATTGAACCCTCAGCCCTGGTGTATCGGGACAACTCCCTAACCAGCAGAGCTACCCGGCCAGGGCTGCACATTTTGGATAATAGTCCTTCAGCAGATGTGTCTTGTGGAAATATTTTTCCCAGCGTGTAAGCTTGTCTTCTCATTCTTGGCATTGTCTTTTACAAAGCAGAAGTTTTATATTTTAATGAAGTCTAGCTTATCATTTTTTTTCTGTGGATTGTGTCTTTGGTGTTGGATCTAAAAAGTCATATTTATATTCAAGGCCATCTAAATTTTCTTGCCTGTTATCATCTAGGGGTTTTATAATTTTGTGTTTTACATTTAGGTGTGTGATCCATTTTCAGTTAATATTTGTGAAGGGAGTAAGATCTGTGTCTACATTACTTTTTTTGCATGTGGGTGTCCAGTTGTTCAACACCATCTGTTGAAGAGACTGTCTTTGCAGTACGGTGGTATTGCCTTTGCTCCTTTGTCAAACATCAGTAGACTATGGTTATGTGGCTCTATTTCTGGACCTTCTATTCTGTTCCATTGATCTATTTGCCTATTCTCTCACCCGTATAACACTATCTTGATTAATGTAGTTTTATAGTAAGTCTTCAAGTTGGGTAGTGTCAGTCTTCCAACTTTGTTCTTTTCTTTCAGTACTGTGGTGACTACTCTAGGTCTGTTTCAGCTCCACATGCGAGCTCTGTCCAGAAGGTGTCCAGCCATGCAATGTGAAAAAGAGAAATATTTATTGAAGAATATACCAGAAACAGTGACACCTCAGTCCCCTTCGAAGGCACCTTGCAACCTCACACGGTTCTCCCAATTTCCATTTGCTGCCCTGTTGTATTTTCCTGAATTTCACTGATGGTCTGAAATCTTTTCCCTTTCAAAGGTGATTTTAGTTTTGGAAAAAGCCAGAAATCACAGGGCACCTAATCTGGGCTGTAGGGGGGCTGAGTCACCTAGGTGATTTGATGTTTCACCAGAAAACTCTGCACAAGACATGATGCATGAGCAGGCGCATTGTCATGATGAAGCTGCCAATCACCAGCTGTGTGTGGCCTTCTGAATCGTGGAGTAATGTTCAAGCTTAATGCAAAACTGGATGCAAATTTGTTGCTTTACTTGCTCAGTTATTTTGAATGTGATGCCACATAGTGCACATGCTCACTCAACAGCATCTACTGCCCCCACTGACCAGTGCAGTGAAGTGGTCAGTGTTCACACATGCACATTCCAGTCCACTCTCATTGACTGCCAGGTTACGTTAATGTCACACAAACCATTCTCATTATATTAACAATGGGTGAACTTTTTCTGGACAGATCTTGTAAACTTTAATATCAGTTTATTGATATCCACAAAAAACTTGCTGGGATTTTGATTGGGATTTCATTGAATCTATAGTTAAGTTTGGAAGAACTGACATGTTGACAATATTGAGTACTCCTGTCTATGAATACAGAATATTGCTCCATTTAATTTGTCTTAGTTATCTTTTAAAACATTGATTGAGGACCAATTGTATTGTGGTAAGAGAAAATACTCCATATGATTTAAACCCATATGATGTATTTGCATTGGCTGGTTTTTACAAATTCTCCTTAGATGCTTGAAAATTATGTCTATGTATGTTCCATTAGGCATGTTTGTTATTATCCCTTAAAAATTTTTCATATACTTAATGAATTTTTTTGGTCTGTGTTTTGAATCAGTTACTGAGAGAAATGTGTTTAAGTCTCCCAACATCCTTTATTGAAACACTGTTCCCACTGAATGGTCTTGGTACTTTCACTGAAAATCATTTGGCCATATATGTAGAGGTTTATTTGGGGGCTCTCTAATCTATTTTATTGGTATATATGTCTGTCCTTATTATCCTACCACACTGTTTTGATTATTGTACCTTTGTAGTAAGTTTTGAAATCAGGAAGTATAAGAGCTTTTACTTGGTTCTTTTTTTAAAGACTTTTTTCACTATTCAGGGTCCCTTGAAAGTCTATCTAAATTTGGGATGGCCCTGGCTTGTGTGGCTCAATGGATTGAGCATCAGCCTGTGAACAAAAAGGTCACTGATTTGATTCCTGGTCAGGGCACATGCCTGGGTTGCAGTCCGGGTCCCCAGGTGGAGGGGTGCGAGAGGCAATTGGTTAATGTTTCTCTCTTAATCTTCCTCCCTTCCTCCTCCTCTCCCTAAAACATAAATAATAAAAATTTTAAAATCTTTAAATTTGGGATGGATTTTTCTATTTCTACAAAAGAGATCATTAGGAGTTTGATGGGTATTGTACCAAATCTATAGATTACGTTGGATGGTATTGACATTTTAACAATATTATGTCTTCTAATCCATGAACGTGGGATGTCTTTCCATGTACTTGTGTCTTTAAAAAATTTTTCAACACTGTTTTGTAGTTTTCAGTGTATAGGTCTTTCACCTCATGGTTAAGTTTATTCATATATATATATAATACTATTGTAAATGGATTTTTTCTTAATTTCCTTTTGAATTGTTCATTATTAAGTATATAGAAATACAGCTGATTTTTGTGTTGATTTTGTATCTTGCAACTTTTCTGAATTCACTTATTAGTTCTAATAATTGTTCTGTGGGATTTAAAGGATTTTCTACATACAAGATCATGTTGTCTGTGAACAGAGATAATTCTTCCTTTCCAATTTGGAGGCCTTCTATGTCTTTTTCCTGCCTGATTGCCAGGCTAGCATGCCCAGTACTATGTTGAACAGAGAGTGGTGAAGTCAGCATTCTTGTCTTGTTCCTGATCTTAGAGGAAAAGCTTTGTTTTTTGTCACTGTATGATGTTGGCTGCGGCCTTTTCATGTGTATACACAGCTGCTTTTAAATGTCTTAATTTCCCAAGGTCTCACCTCTTCTTCTCAGGGTCTTGCCCATCCTGTTGCGTTCCTCTGCCTGTCATCTCCGAGCCTCCAAACCCCTGTGGGTACGCAGTTCCACTGCAGTTTTCATGAGCCACGGCACCTGCCACTGCTGACAGCAGCCTCCAAATGGTGCCCCTGCTTCTACCCAAGTGGGAGGAAACAGAAACAAGTCCCTTGGGCAGCTCCAGTCACGCCAAAGCATTGCAAACAAATTCTATTATTTTCTGGAAGGAGAATCCAAGAATTGGGTGACTTCCTTCTAATTGTGCTGGGTCTGGGAGGGGGTTGGCAAGGATATGCAAAAACATCATGAAACTTCCTACAGCTTTTAGTTTTGCTTTTTTAAAAAAAGACTTTATTTATTTTTACTGCACGTTCCCAACCAGGGACCTGGCTGGCAACCCAGGCCTGTGTCCTGACTGGGAATCAAACTGGCAGCACTTTGGTTTGTGGAATGACACTCAACCCACTGAGCCACCCAGTCAGGGTATAATTTCGCATTTTCTTGAGAGCTTGTTTGGAGGTTCTAGCAGGGAAGCGCAGCTACTCGTATACCCTTGACCGAAGACCGGGCCTCTCCTCTGGTTGGGAAGGTCGTCCTCTTCGACTGAGCGAGTACGCAGCTTCGGGAGGGACGCACGTGGATTGGGGAGGGAGGAAGGGGACACCCGCCTAGCCAGCCAGATCAGCCGAATCAACCCTGGCGATCAATGGGGTGACAGATGTCGCAGCCAGATCACCCTCACATCCTAATTTTGCATTTTCTTAATCAGGCATTTGTTGGTCCTTGCAGCCCCTTGACTGGCTTCTAGAGCTCCCACCCTGCTATTTCTAGTCAATCTGTTTGTTGTTGTTTTCTTGATCTTTCCCTAGGAGCAGAAGGGTCTGGAGCTTCTGACATCACTGTCAGATAGCTCTAAAGGTTTTATTTTTAAAAAACTTTCACATTTAGGTGTATGGTATCCAACTCGAATTAGATTTTGTACAATTACCCGGTTTTTGATTATAACTCCATTATGCTCTTGTTAGGTGGCGTCGGGAAGGTAACCTCTCTGTGCCTCGTTTTCTTCATCACAGTGTCTACCTCATCGAGTTGTCGTGAGGCATTTGCATATATGTATGTATGTGACAGACTCAGAAACGTGGCTGGAAAATAGTACACCCTAAATAAATGCTATTTGCCATGAATATTTTTATGTGCTTTTGACCCAGTGCCTTGGAGGCTTTGAGAAGACCGACCTAATGAAGTCTAAGAAAAAGGCCCAAATCCTCCACCCAGCGTAACCTGAAGGCCCTGATGGCTGGGTGGGAGCGCTGAGAAAAGCCTCGTTGGTTTGAACATGGGTTCTGTTGTGCTAAATAAATGTGAATTTCCTTTTGCTTTCCTTTCCTTATTTGTGCCAGTATGAATACAAAGTGTTCCGTGTAAGTAGTTTGATTGATCTAATCATTAGCTCAATTTATGCAAACCTCTCATGTCTTTCTTCTTTATTTGTTTCTTGGGTGAACAGGAAAAAAAATTGTTTTGTTCAAAATTTCCTAGAACATAGAGGGCCCCTGTACTCAGTTTCCCTAGTAATTTTGATTAAAACACGAACCAGGTTTGGGGATTAAGTTTTGGAAGGCCCGAAGCTGTACGTGAGTTAGAGGAGAGCTGATTTGTTTCAATTGGCCGTTGTTAGGGTGCGCTTTATTTAAAAGTTTCCTGGAGTATTTGTAAAATACCGAAATAAATATAACAAGGACATAACCGTCCTGTACTCTTGAGCTAGATTGTACTAATTTTAACTTTGTGGCTCAACCCATTCTTCCCCAGAAGTAAACACTACTCTGAAGTTAGTGTGTGTTTTTCTCCAGGGTTATATTCTTTTGTCAAATATGTATGTATTAAATATAATATATAATATTTTGTGCTTAAATTTAAGATATAATAATGCATGTTTCATCTTTTCAATTTGTTTTTTCACTTATCATTTTCAAAGATCTATTCATTGTGATACATGGGTTATTGTAGATCCACTTTTTTTCCTTTTTATTGAATTATAGTTGACATACCATATTATACACGTGGGGCAAAAGCAGGTTTAAGGTTGTGAGTGCATGAAACAGTTTATTCTTGTATTATTACTTATTGATTACTGTGTCATTTTCCATAGGAACACCTGTAACCCTACTTCCCCACCCTGTGCTGGTTTTGGGTATACATGACGGTGCTTTGGTCTCTCATGCATTAGGAAACTGTAGGTCTGGTTACCATCAGTCTCCACCCCAGTTTATTGAGTGCATTCCCTGTGCTGCGCATTACATCCGTGTGACTTACTTTTTTTTTTTTTTAACTTAAAAAAATGCACTCTTTGGCTTTCTTTTATTTCTGGAGGATTACATGAAATATGAACCATACAGTGAAGTGTCCCAGACAGGTACCCTCTGTGGGGTGTCAGCTGACGCTCCCTGTCCAGCACTGCGGGCTTCTCCATGCCCCTTGCCGCCTGGCCCCCTCTCTGGCCATCTGGCCAACTGTCCATCCATCCGTGCAAGCTGGCAGAAGCCCTGCTTGGAGGAGGTCATAATGAAAAGGACGATGAGGGTGTTGTGGCAGCTGTTGGCTTTCTGCTGCAGCAGCCTACCCGCCGGCAGCGAGGAGACCTGGCTTGGGGCGCCGCTACCTTAGTCCGCCATGTTTCCCGTTAGCTTTTGGTCATCCCACACTCGCTGGGGTCCCAACCGTGCCAAACACTTTTCTGTGGCCAGGTGGGGTGCTGCACCACGTCTCAGTCCGGGAAGGAGAAAATTCGGCCCCGGGCTTCATCTGGCTCCGGGAGCCCAAGAGAACGGCTCTGAAGTTGACGACAGGCACGGTGGTGCGGTCCACCTCGCGCACAGTGCTATTGAGGTCCTGTAGGTGCGACGACAGGAAGGTGTGTAAGGTGCCCTCCAGCCCCGTGGCTGCTGGAACCCTGGAGGTCGGCATCGCGGATGCCATGCAGGCCACCGGGCTGCCTCCCTCTGAGTGCAACCAGGAGCAGCATCGGCTGGAAGTCCCAGTGGGGGGCAGAGGAGCGCGGTGGGGGAGGGCTGGCCGGGGTGCACGTGGGAGCTGTGGTGCAGCACTCCAGTGTTCGGTTGGCGGTCCAGCAGGCATGGAGACCTTGCCAGGATGCCATCTGCCCACCAGGGCTGTGCTGTAGAGGGGGCTCCTCCCACCTGGGGTGCAGGTTACACTGCTGCAGCTGGGCAGGGCTGCAAATTAAGGCATTTATTTTATAACCAGAAGTTTGTACCTGATAATCCTGTTCACTTATTTCATCATCCTTCACCCTCTTCCCCTTTGGCAACTACTAGTTTGTTCTTTGTATTTATGAGTCCATTTCTTTTTTGTTTTGCTTGTCAGTTTGTCTTGTTTTTTAGTTCCACATATAAGCTGGTTCTTGGAAGGATGGGGACAGAGGTTGGAATGGAGTTTTGATTCAATTCAATAATGCTGCTCATTCTTGTATTTGGTCCCCAGTACAGTGCCTGACACATGTGCTAGGTAGACACACAATAAATATTATGTGGTATGTGGGCCATGGTAGATACATAATAAATATTAATTGACAGGAACCGAATATACTTAATGTCTACCAGGGAAAATACAAAAAGGCATCCAAGATACAACCCCAGCCCTTGGGGGCTCTTAGTATAGTTGGGCAGATAATACACACTCATGAGGGAATTGTATAACAGCACAAGAAGATTCACTGTCCATATGTTTGGAACTTTAGGAAGCAAGGGCCAGGATTCAAAGTGAGACCCACCTGGGGTTCGGATGTGGCTACTAACAGAGGATGTGGGCAGGGGTACTAGTTCACGCTGGGCCTGGAGGGACAGGACAGGTTTTGGAGAGGAGCGGAGTGGGGCGGGAGCAGGTAGAATGAGCTGGGTGTCCTCCCAGGGGCTGTGTGGACTGGGCAAGTGGAGGTGGAAGGAGGGTTTCACTGGTAATGGGGAGGTGACGGTAGAGAGAGGAAAGTCCACGGGCCAAGTGCATATTTAGAAGTCAAGATTCTGCTCTTGTAGGCTCAAAAAGAGTAGAAAATAATTCAAACTTTTCACACAGACTCCATATTGGGCCATGATGTGAGGCCCCTGGCTCAGGCATGCAAGGATTGGTGTGCATTGTGACTCTGTGTGGTCATTACGTGGTTTTCTGTTGCTGTGGTTTGGGTTTGTCCCTTTGGAAGCTTCTAGTAGTAGATGACAGAAATCAGGGTGTGTTGGAACTTTTCTGTTTGGCTTGTTCCTATTATTCAGGAGGTAATTTCCTCCAAGCAAAGGTCTGATCCTAGCATTCTCCACCTGTGATTGTTTCCCCACCCCTCCATGTACAGGAGTCTCCCCACCCTTGCCACTGCTCCAGGCTTTCACTCTCCACAGTTTCAGTTACCGGTGGTCAACTGCAGAGTCCAAAAAATATTAAACCAGAAAGTTCCAGAAACAAAGTGTAAGTTTCAATTGGGTGCTGTTCAGAGTAGGGTGATGAAGTCTTGCTCTGTCCCATCTTGGATGTGAATCATCCCTTTGTCCAGTGTGTCCACCTTGTATACCCACCTGCCCTCTAATCACTTAGCAGTTACCTGGATTATCAGATTGACTGTCATGGTATCGCAGTGCTGGTGTTCATGTAACCCTCATTGTACTTAATAATGGCCCCAAAGCAATGAGTAGGGATGCCGGCAATTCGGATGTGACAACAGAAAGACATAAAGTACTTCCTTTGAGTGGAAAGGTGAAAGTTCTTGATTTAAAAAAGAAAGACAAAAAGTCGTATCTAAGACCTATGGTAAGAACAAAGGTTCTATCCATAACATTGTGTAGAAGGAAAAGTAAATGGGTGCTAACTTTGCTGTCATACTTCAGACTGTAAAAGTTATGGCCACCGTGCATGCTAAGTGCTAAGTGAGATGGAAAGGCGTTACATTTGTGGGTGGACGATATGAACCGATAGAGACCACATTCGCAGGACTGTTATTACAGTGTATTGTTGTAAGTGTTCTATTTTATTATTAGTTGCATTTGTTAACACCTTATTGTGCTTAATTTATAAATTAAACTTCACTATGGGTGTGCACATAAAGGAAAAAGCAGAGCGTAGACAGGGTTTGGTGCTGTCCGAGGTCTCAGGCATCTGCTGGGGTCCCGTTTGTACCCCTTCCCATGCAGGGGACTACTGTTCTCGGCCTCTGCTGTTCCTTCCTCAAGGGCTGGCAGGGGAGGGAAGCAGAAAAAAGGTGATTTTCTTTCAGACTTCCCAGCTGGGTTCTCTGACATTTCGGGGGCTGGCATGTGGGCCAGTGGGCCTAATGGTGACCTGAGTCTCTGCCCCCGACTCCCTCCTCCCAGCCTTGGGCCTGTGAAATTCCCTCAGGGCTTTCTCTCCAGGCTAGAAACATTTCTATGAGTTGGCGAAGGTCTTCTCTTTCCTCTGGCTTCCTCATCCACAGCAGCCTGGACGTTCCTCGCTGCGCGGAGGCCAGACTTGATGGCAGTGTCTATCCATGCGTGGGGCAGGCAGGTGTGCTCGCCAGCAATGTGGATGCGGCCCTCTGGCTGGAAGAGCCACCGCAGGTAGTCCTCACATTGGTAGGGTGTGAACTCAGCGAAGGCACCCATGACAAGGGGATCCAGAGATCACTGTTTGAGCCCAGTGGCGGGGCACGTGTGCCGCAGCTCTTCCTTGGGTCTCTGGTGCATAGCCGCCAGGCGGTCCTTCAGGACGATATCCACCACCTGGTTGTGCTTCACAGATATGGAGAAGAGGGAATCGTCGTCCACAGTGTAGGAGGCCAACGGGACGCCCTTGCCTCTGGGAAGGCTGTGGCTAGGGTAGTAGATGTAGCACGAGGGCTGGTGGGTGATGGAGACCCTGCCCCAAATGCCATCCCGCTCCCAGAAGTGCTCACTGCAGGCCAGAACCACTTTGGTAGCGGTGGTGTAATGCACCGAGCGGATCGAGTCCACCTTGTCTAGGGAGAGTGGTGGCGTGAAGGTGATGAGGCGCGTGGCCTTGGCTGAAGAGGGGATGACGACAAAATACGAGGTAAGGTTGTGCAGTGCTGAGTTGAACTTGCCCACCTGGTAGGAAATCTGGACCTCGGGCCTATCCCTCACTACCATCTCCACCTGGGAGCCCAGATGGATGGTACCAGGCTTCAAGCTGGCACTGAGGACTTTAGGGAGCTGGTGGAAGCCACCTGTGATCTCGGTAAAGCTATAGGGGAGAAGAGAGGAGAGCAGGTGAGGGTGGGAGGCATGAGGCCACATTCCCCGGTTGCCTGCAGCGTTCCTGCTCTGAAAGGGGAGGAAACTAGCTTCATATACATACTTCATAAGTGTCATCTTAACTAATCTCTGCAAGGGAAAGATTATTCTTGAATTTGATAGTTTGGAACACTGACACCCAGAGAAAAGGGAGTTTCCCAAGAAGACAGCCTGTGGGTGCAGCCTCCATGCAGTTCTGCCTCCCAGAAGGAGTTATTACACACCTGCATTTGGATTCTGGCTCCAGCCCTTGGTCAAGCTATGGGGAGCTTGGTTGTTCACGTAATTTCTCCCGGCCTCAGAAGCCTCACTGGTAAAATGGCTCTGAGTAAAACAGTACCTACCTTCCAGGTGATCATAATATTAAATGTGATAATTTTGGGGAAGTGCTTAGGGCGGTGCTTGGCACATAGTAACTGCTCAATAATCAAAGTTCCTTTCCTCTGCTCTGAGTGTCAGAGGAGAGGGCAGACTTGAGTCCCCATCCAGACCAGTCTTCCTCGTCACTCTTGGAGAAGATGCTGTCAGATCGCAGGGCCTCTAGGGACGATTATAGACTTCAGCATCCTCGTTCATCAAATCCCTGATCATCTTTACTGCTGCCGGGCTCAGCATCCCTTCTTTCTGCAGGTAAGCCTGTGGGGAGGTGGAAGCGTCAGATGGAGGGCCCAATATGTAGGAAGGGGCTTGGGTCAGGCAAGGGGTGGGCCTGGACTCCAGGGAGGTAAAGGCTATGGCAGTGGGAAGAGAGGGTTCTGGTAGGCAGGGGACAACCCTGGGAGCTAGCTGGGCACAAACTCCCCTCCATCTCTATCCTGGGGTTTCTTTGCTTCACTCACCTTGGTGGAGTAAGAATCATACAAGGACATCGGGGGCTGCAGTTGAAATTTTTCAGATTTTGTATGAGCTGCAAAAGGGGAGGAAAGGAGAGCAGCTTTAGTTCAGAGAAGCAGGACTCCTGGGTTCTCAAGGATGTCCCTTCGAGAGGGTGGGGGCAAGGAGGTGGGTGGAGGGAAGGACCTGAGGAAAGATGCTTTCAGGAGCTCTGAAATGCTTCTCTTTCTCCCCAAATCCCTCCTTTGTTTAAAGATCTTTAGAGACTAAGACAAGGGGAAGACTTCCACAGCAGTCTAGCAGAACTGATTCTTTACTAAGGATTCCTGTTCCTTCCACTGCCACTGACTAAGCAATGACCGTAGACCACCCAGTGACAGAAAGTATGGGGCTGGGCACTAGGGTTGGTTGGGGTGGCAACATGCTTAGAAGGTTTTAGAATGAAGGCCAACCAATCACAAAAGTACTGGAGTCAGGTGACCTGGGTCCATCCACTAATTTGCCAGGTGACTTCAGGCTAGATCCTGGTCTTTCCCAACACTGGGAGGGGTCAGGCAGGGGGCACCTTGACTGTGGACTGTTGGAAGAGATTCTCAGTGCTCTTGCCCTTCTCCATGGGGTTCATGAAATAGCCCAGGAGCTCTGGGTTTGCCTTAACCTCCCTGGCACGATAGCATCATCCGTTGATGAGGTACCAGGTGTTGCCATCATGTTGGATGAACTTGTTCAGCTTCAGGCCCAGCTTCTTGACAGAAGCGTGGACCAGCCTGGAGCAAATACAGGCATAACATGGCACCTCGTTCCTGCTGGCCTCCCAGTGTGGGCCGTTTCCAGGAAAATCAGTTTCTCCACGTGCCCAGGGATCTGAGATTAACTGCTTCCTCTTCTCCAACCTGTTTCTTCTCGCTGTGACGTCAGTTCTTTTCTTTCTGTTTTTGCCCCAAGGCAGGCGTAGAGTATGATGTTCATCCACCACAGGGTGAAGGCCCTTTAGGGAATTCTGGCGTACAGGATTCCGATTTAGAGACAGAGGCTTTCTGTTTCAGACATTTGAAATTCTATTTTCCATTCTAGGTAACTTTAAGGCTATATGTAAAGACCTTTAGTTTAGTTTAGTTTTTGGTGGTGTCTGGAGGGAAATCTCAGGTTCAGTTTATACTTGAAAAAGAAGTTATACCCTGGCCTGATAGATAGTTCAGTTGGTTAGAGCATTGTCCTGATGCACCAAGGTTGTGGGTTTGATCCCCGGGCAGGGCACAGACAAGAATTAACCAGTGAATGCATAACTAAGAGGAGCAATAGATGCCTCTCTCTCTCTCTCTCTCTCTCTCTC